>JAARMF010000578.1:0-49668 GCA_022844705.1 Toxascaris leonina | reverse complement strand
ATATATATATATATATATGAGTGCAAATATGTGATTGCTATGAAATCTTTGTTTTCTTCAGGTAATTTGTAAACTGCTGATATAGCACATACTATCTTTGCTCATTTCACGTCTTTACTATGCAGTGAAAAGGAATTGAGGTAATTTTAAGAGAAGCCTGATGCTGGGCAATCAGTTCTTTTTAAGCCACTGTCGCCGTTAACAGTGGCCGTGTTTTATCTCCAGTCGTCCTGTTTGGTTTTCACGTTTGGTTTTCACGTTGCAGACCAACTCAGCAGATGATCCAGTGGAAGTCGGTTGTCTGCTAAGTGTTGGAACGGGAGCCATACCAATAATCCCTATGGAGACAGCTAACCTGGAAATTTCTTCGAATCCTTATTCGTCCGCAGTCGCAATAAAAAATCTCGGGATTATCCTTGTCGATCAGGTCGGCACTCCACTTTTATCTTGTTTGCAGACTCACCTTGAAATTACCTTTACCAAATAATCATAGGTTTGTAGCTTAATTAGCTCCAAACGCCTGGCTAATGACCAGAAGGCAATTACTTTTCACGCGAATATCGAAATTTTACTAACGATAGCTAACGAATCGTTGAATTTTGGATGCTATTTTTGCGAACTGTCACCTGGGTATTGTTTTTTCAGCTTCTCTGTTTTTTTTCTTCTTTTTTTTTGCTGTTTATTATGATGAAAAAATTATTTATAGCTCTGCTTTAAATAGGTTCGCGAATTTTGTGAACTAAGAGAGCAATAGGAATATAATTTTGATGTGCTTAAGGAATAATCGGGCGTGAGACAAACTTTTCAGGGATCCGAAGAATGTGTTGCATTATGCATCGAGTGAGGGAGTATGATGTTGCAGGTGACTGCAACAGAGGGAGCTCCAGTTGACCGTGCCCGCTCTTGGTGCCATTCTGCAAACGTTCCTTATTTTCGCCTGTCGGCACCACTGTTTAAGGATGTAGCGATGGACACACGTGATGACGTCGACCTCGCTCGGATGATGTGGAATTGCGTAGAATATGGCAAACAAATGCATTCGGAACTGCAGAGGATAGCGGTTCTCCTTAAAAAGGTGAAAATGTGGGAGTGCCATGCCAGTCATACTCGTTTATGGCATGTTTGTTTTGCTACACTCCAAGACTTTGTTTCACATGGCCTTTTGTGTGCTTCGTGTTGCTGCCATTGGTGTACGATTTTCGATTTCGCCTATCCCTTTGCTCCATTTTCATTGACTCTCTAGCTGTTAGAAATCTTCCAACGTAAATTCAGTTCGGTTGTTTTTGCTTTTAATGCGGCAGTTTGCTGAATTCGAAATGTAGACCAAATGTTTATTAATTTTAATAGTGCCGTCCAGCAGGACAGACAACTGTTGCAGACCGACAAATTCCATAGGGCCACGTGTGCTGGCCATGAGCAGCAGCTGATCATTCGCAGGGAATGCCTAGGTGCTAGAGTCGAAAGTACTGCAACATCGGTACTCTTTTGTTGATCACTCTTTCGACATCACTTTTATCTAATTCATATCACCGAGGTGTAGAGTTGTTACAGTTGGGATATGCTTGGCGAAGACGACACCTATTCGAGACAAGGAAATCAGGAAACGATGCGCAGACACAGACTTCTGCACCTTCAACGCCGTAACGGTGCGACGACGGTAGAGGCATCGAAAGTCTGTCGTTTAACTGTTTTGGAGATGAAACGATAGAGGCCTGCAGTTCGCACATTGTCGTGTTCCTCGATCTAAGCGATGTTCATGCCTCCTGTTGTCTTCATAGTTTTTCATAGCTGCCTCTAAGTCATTCTGAAATGTGACAACTGTTGAATGTTGTTGAATTATCTGGTCATGTGGATTTGATGTGCATTTTGTGGTTCTAGTTCCCCAAGGACTATTTTGCGAAGGTTAGTGAATATTGTTCAATTGAATTGTTCTTGTGGATGTGGTGTGCATTTTATGAAGTGGACAGGCGCTTTTCCCGCAGTTGTGGGCTTTGTCTGAGTGCAAATCTTGGAGATGTCACTTCAACGGAGCTATTTGTTTCTTTGAACATTACTGGTTGTTCAAATCATGCACTTGATCATTGCTGAACTCACCTTTTGTTTTTACTAGTTGTGATATGAAATTTGGTATTATATTGCAAAGAACACTGATTTTTACTTCCGAGAATGAGAAACACATTTTTATTGTACGAGATGGGATTTTGGTGCATAAATAGCGCTTATGTGAACAGAAATTGTGTACGTCTCCTGGATGTAAGGTGACGCTTTGTCAGTCCTTTTTTGACTAGGAGTGGGCTGAAATACACTTGGTGGTTAGCGTGAGGGTATTTTGCCACTGCACTTTAGAAGCGCTCAAGTGGGAATTATTCTTAACGTCCTCTCACTGCGCCTTTCGTTTCCTTATCTCTTTTGCAGAACGCATTTGTTTTGTCTGGATTTCCTTCTGTTCTCCGTTGACCTCTGGAGCACTTTGTTATCCTTAGCTTTTGTCTTATTCCACTTTGTTTTCCAAGCTCATAAACTCAGAAATTTCAACTTTCAGGATGTTTCTACTTCGTTTTGTCATTAATAATTATGAGTGCTCCTCCACTTCATGAGCCTTTATTCACATAACTTTCTTCAGGATCATCGTCATTTGCTTCAGAATTGCCTTATTACAGCTTTATTTCGCTTTGCCGCATTCTCATTCCATTCTTTGGCAATGCTTTTCTATTTTGTAATATGTAATTACTTTGATATACGTAGCAGCAGTCCCCATTCAGCGCAACTGAAGTGCAGTAACATACCGGTGCAATTTGAAGGTTGTAGTTTTAGTTTTAATGCATTGATTGTTCGATAATACCACGAATTTCTTGTTGTTTTTGTTTTCCCTTTTGCGAATGTACTCAAAGTCTTCAAGTGACTGTGGACGCTGTCATTTGAAAAGAAAGCCGTATCGCTTGATCTAATTTCACCAACTTGGACCACGTTTCCCTGAAACTGAATGAGGCTAATTGGAGGGGCATTGTGGGTGACCTTCACTTAGCAAACGCATTATACTGAGATGTTTACGTTGAAGAAGAGGTGGGAAGGGTAGCAATGTTATCAAAATTTGTTAAATGATGCTTCTGAGCGGGATTGTACGGTGACGAGCAAAAAGTGCGCCGATAAGAAAGTCAATTTTCAACTCTTCACATATTTTAGTTTCATAAGTAAATGCTTTCGAGTTATTGCTTTTGATCTGAGCTTGATGTTTTCTTCGTAACCGTAATATAGCCATCTTAAGTGCTTATGATGTATTGTAAATCAGTGTTGGCTGAGAATAATTTGAACGGAAGAACGATAAGACCAAGATAATGAAAGGGATCACTAATGTATTAGATATTCGACGATAAACAACAAGCTGATTTAGCGCTACTGCTTCTGATCTTCAATTTATGAGATGTCGCATATGCTCCTAATTCTTGACTACCTTTGTTTAGGTATTTCAACATGTTGAGGGACCACCTTATAAAGCAGGACGTAGAGTGTTTATGGCGGCAGCAATCGGAAGAGATAAGACTTCTTCGAAAACTAAATAAATTCGTCTTTTACCTATCAGCGATTTGTTACGAAATACATATCACCTTCTTCTTAAGTGAATATACATCTTCACTTTTATATGATTTGGTAAGATTACTTTGATATCGTTGTCAGTTTGTTATTGAGAAGTTATTGTTTCGAATCCTCGTTGTGCGTTCATTATATACACTAAGAGGTATATATTTTGGTGCGTCATTTGGAACGTTATCATTTGAATGCCGCAATCGTGCTTCCAGAGACTCATTTTCAGAGCTGAAAGCAATTCGATCAACCAACTCCAATATCGATTCTGTGTGAAATGAGCTTTTTGCAGCTATAAATGTGCAACCCCAAATATTACTTTTCCTACTAAGTGACCGCTATACTGGTTTTTTGTTTGTTAAGTGGTGAATTGTAAGCAGCACAGCGATCTCATTATCTTTTTTTTCTGTGTTTCGAGAAGGTGAGAAAAGTGGCAGCCCCCAAAATCCAGAAAATCCAGAAAATTGTCAGATTTTGTGACCCTTACGGACTGTCGAGAAACGACTATCAGTTTTTCCGTCCTTTGCTGCACGTCTGCAGCTTCCTTCAAAAGTTGCTTTTTCCGACTTTCAAGAATTTTTTCTTGCTGATGTTTCCTCTAATAGTTGAGCTAGTATTTTCTCGTGCAATCAAGAAATTGGTGAGGTTGTCAACATGCGGTCTGCCTGCAAACGGGTAAACAAAAAATTATGTGTGGAGCGATCGTTACGTTTTGAATGTTTATCTTACGCACCAGTATTGTGGTACAGAGCTGTGTTGGGGAAGGGGAGGAGTCTGGGTCGAGAAATATTGAGTATTTTTGCCCTTCAAATATATTTGAGAAGCGTAAAACTGATGTGGAATTAATAAACGAGAGGGAAAAAGCAGGAACAAAGATGAAAAGCCGGTGCACAGATTGCACAAAGAAACTCAGGACAGGACATAAAATAGTGAGTGCAACGACCGTCGCAAAGACGTGAACAGTGAGGAAATGCGAGAGGCTCTTTTCGTAAAAAGGTAAAGATCGAACCGATCTGGATGTCTCGTGAAACGTTCGACATCATCAGGTTTTATGATACTTGAGGGTGAGCACTGCGCGCTAATTAAACCTGGCAGGACGCTTTCTGTGGTGTTTTTTCACCGTTTCAGTCAACGCTGCCAATGTGTACTATTCGATGTCGTTTTATCTTTCTGAACTCTGACGATGAAACGCAATCAGACGGAAATCGCCTTCTGCAAATGAAAAGGCGCGTTAATCATATTGTTCGACAGCTCTCTTACGAATCTGAGTTCAGGAAATTCAGTCATATAAAAGTACCTTTCAGAAGGCACATAAACTAGTGGGTGACCTTGTGTTGCGCAGTCGCATCTGAATTGGCGACAGTTAATGGCAACGATGATACATTCAGCTGGCAGGGTTTTACGAGATATGCGTTCCGTTGCTAAGATCTGCACGTTTTGAGTTTCCTTATGTGGAGCCGAGCTTCCGAATCTGTGTAACAGGGCGCTGCGTGTCAGGAATTCCGAACGGTCGCTGATATAGGGCAGGGTATCGAGACAGTAAAGAAGCTGAAGCCGAAATGTATACAGCTTACGGCATCGATTCCAGCCAACGTGGTCGCAGTGTATGTGACAACGCACAGACGATAACTGCTACAATGACCGCTACTGGACTGGAGGCTGCTGGATAGAAGAAAGACGGTCGAGGAGCCATTAACGTTGGGAGCCGAACTGGGAGATTTTTATGAAAAAGCTTCCTGAATGTTTGGAGAAGAACGAGGAGATTTTAACTTTAAAAGAGGTCGCAAGTTTTCTGTATTTTCCTAACGAAAAAGCGAAACTTCAGACGCAGAATTGGGAGATAACAACCCAACTGTTGCAATGCTTATAGAAAAACAAATCCAGAATCCACGGTTTTTGCGGACAAAAGACCCACTGCTCCATCTAGCTTACGTGCGGAAACTTCATGTGGGCAGATGAGGGGGGGGGGGGTAAATGAATGGGTGACAGCTGAGCAGGGACGTTAAATCTGAAAAATATCAAGCTTAGAAAGCGTTCCATTTGCAAAACGGGCAAGCTCCATACGAGCATCGAACACTCAAAACACATTCAAAATATTAGGCCACATTCATAAAAAAGTGCGAAAATGTTGGCGAAGATCAGGTCACCTGCTAAAGAGTTCCAAACATGGAGAAAGGAAAAGCAACTTAAGCAAGGTGGTTCTTCGCTTGCGTCCACCTCAGGTTGAATCAATTTAAGGGGTCAGCAAGCACATTCACAATAATCTCAGTCAATTCAGTTTGGCACTGAATCTACTGCTGCGATGACCTTCGAAGTGTCACATCTTCGAAATGTTAGTGACCGAATTACTGCTATAAGTTGCATCCGATGCCGACCGCATCGAGCAGATCGTACCCCTGTTGAACTAAAGGATGGGAGTGCTGAGTGACATTCCCTCTTCGATGCGGCCTCTGGCGAAAGTTTTTTGTGAAGGAAGCCAACAGCTCTCCTGCACACTCGAACAACTTTTTAAAACTCCGACTACCATGACATTGACAACGTTCATTGATAATAAGTAAGCTTACTGATTCAAGCTCTTACTCCACGAAAGTAAATAAAAAAATTCAGGTTTAAACCGATTCTTAACGTTTCCCGCCAGTCGTGACCTAGCTTCAGTCGTGACCTAGCTTTCTGAGTCCTCCAAAGAGTGATGTGGGCTGAAATGCCAGATCTCTCACTTCGCCGATAACGTCTGAGTCCAGGGCCCGGCTTACCAAACAAGGAGTAAAAACACGGTCGTTCCGAAACAAATGGTTAGGCCTGATAATGTGGTTCAGGACGTTTTGGCTGGTGTAACGGTCTTCGTCGTTCAGTTTTCGCCCTGCTAATGCAACAGCGATACACTCACCACCTCCACCACCCACGAAGAGATGTGGTGCAACATCCTCGACTTGGATTCTGCCATGTGAACTGTTGCACTCTTTTGCGGCAACTTGACCAATGACGGCGGCTATGAACACCAAGACTTATAGGTTATTCACGCGCATACACAGCAGGATTGGGTGAGGGATTTGAGTTGTGTAGGTAGGTGGGGTGTGCGGGCATTCAAAGCGATCCAGGAATGTTCTTTAGGTGAAATGCCATGCACACGTTTCCGAATGCTCGTTGTCCGAATGCCCACTGTTGCACTAAGAAATATAGTGACGGTAAGGCGAAAGAGCGTTGTCGTAGCCTCCGAAGCAGACAGTGTGCGATTTTCAACATACAGTTTGCAATGTTGACGGCTGTCATCGTGACCTTAGCGCAGAGATCCGTGACACCACTTTCTGCAACTAGCAACGTCTTTGCTCTTGCTCGGCGACTTGCTCTATGTTAACAGTTGCCTCATACAGATGCCCATTTATTTCGGTGTCCAATTAGCCGTGCCTTGCACTTACTGAAAATGACTTGTTTCTTTTATATTTTCGTGACTCTGTCCTATCCTATAGCACCCTACCTTACGTTATTCATTCACCAGTAATGCAATCTATCAAGTGACCACTTTTGCAACCACGCAGACCTCCTAACGTTCACGTGCACGGCGAAGAGGTCTCATCCTATGCAACTGTGAATCAAGTGAGTATAGACCAAATATCTCGGCACTAAAGGTCCGAAGAGCAATTGTCCCGTTGGTTATGTGCTATGATCGTTGTCGATAGCTGACTGTTTTTAATTGTAGTTTGAAGCGATGTGATCTGTGCAGTGTACGATCTACTTGAGAACTGCAATTACTTGTCTAACTCAATTTTATTCGCATACGGTCGTTGTCTCTAGCATCTTTCGTTTGTGATTTAACAGTGCCGTCTTGAATGTAAAGACGTCGTCGTTGTTGATACTGTTGTCCTTAGCACTGCAAATTCGTCCTTCGAAGGTCACGCCAGCGAAGTTTACTCGATCTCTCGCTTGCTCGGATACAGGAAATGTTTTTATGCGCCGCGTTATGTTTGCTATATCGTTCGGTATAAGCTGAGCTGCGTTGATGGGTATTGTCGACGACTTTTATTCGTTGTTCATGGAATATTTTAACCCGTCGAACTGGTTCAGTGATTTATATCCGCTTGTTATGAGTGCCTATCATCTATCGAGATGTTTATGCGCACCTTTAAAAAAACATATTGCACTGTTGGTTGTTTTCATCGCATTTTTTGAGTTACTTTTAATGTTTACGTCGCTTTTGTTAAATGGCTTGTTTTCTTCAAAGGTAATGCAAGTAAACACCGAAGATATAACTGTACCTTGGGGACGAGCTCCGGACCCACTGGATATCCAGAATGGGCGTTGGCGAATGGCAGTGTTTCAGGATGTACAAGAAAGTAACGACAGATCGAAGCTTTACTTCCTTTATGATCCAGTCGCTGACAAATCCTCGGGCACAACGTTAGCTCTCGCTTTCCTTTACTTTCTTTTAGTCATTATAACCGCCCTCTATTTCACTGTTCGCAGTGATATGGGTTATACCCATATTTTTACCTCTGCAAAAGTTTGATCTCAGCACAGTTTGTGTTGGGACGTTTACCCAAGCAGTCTCCCGCAAATTGCTCCCCCACACCTATTACATTCGGTGATTTAAAAGTTCTGTTACAGTTGTCGCATTGACGTGCGACAAAAGGGGTAGGGTGGCGGAAAGGAGATGACCGGGCGATATTAACAATGCAGAATCTTTTAAGACACTGCACAGAGAGTTTAAATACGTCATGAAGGAGTCACAGCAATGAGAGTAGAGATAATCATCTCACAACATTGTCGCGATTCTGTATCTCCTTCCCCACAAAATCTCCAGCGAAATCGTCCTTCTAGTTTCGTTGGGATTTCCTTCTGTCTTTTCGCCACACTTAGCTGGAGCATGGTGAGAACGCTAACAAGAGGGGAAGTTTTGTTGGTCATATTTATTTAAGATGAGCAAGGACTGTTTTGACGAATTCGTAAGGGATGAGCCGCTGAAGCGAAAAGTGACGCAGAAGTGGAGTTGTTGCATATTGCGGTTGAAATAAAGGAATTGATGGAGTTGGTTAGTTATTAGCGGTTGTTATGAAATGATGAATGTCATGCTTAAATAAGGTCCCATTTTATTGAATCTTGTTGCAACACTCTATCCATTCCTTAACAAGAACTAGATCAACCTAAAGTTGCATAGGCCGTTTTTATTGCCCATTATTATTTCGCTTTTTTCTCTTGCTTCCATTATGGCATTTTTTTCAGGGGTGGGCGTAAAGGTGACAAAGGACTGGTTGTTTTCGATGTCAATTTACGTTATTTTACGCGTGAACTACCATTCAACGTGCAAGGTTTGTTCTCCACAGTATACCTGCGTCAACCACTTCCTTATTCTCGAATACCACGTTCAAACGGCAAGCGACTGTTGAAAACAACTGCAGAATTGACTTCCCGTCAGCAGTAACTTTCAGTGGGTAGCCACCCTTTCATTTTAAAGGACTTTACTGCGATATTTGGAGTCTTTACTCATTGTGGTCGGTATTGCATGTCGTCACTTCGTGTCGCTGTTGGCTTACAGACTTGAAACTTTTTTTACCCCATCTTCAGGCTAATTTCCTTCATCAGAGATTGATGTGTTTGGCTTGCTATCTACCTGCATGGCTACCGCATTTAAATGATGCTCTTTTTAACAAAATTGTATAGTGCACTGTACGCGCTGTTTCCATCATGACAGTTGTTGCGAAGACTGTAAGCTTCCTTCGCAGAACCCAGTCTCTAGGCTTCTGTCACGATTGAAAACGGTCCGGACAACGCAGTAGAGGGTGAAAGAGACTGAAAGTGATGGTGTTCTAAGCTCCCCAATAATTGTGAGTAGAAGACTGGGATCTATTCGAAGCTGCAAAGAGAAGGTAGTGTTTCATTTTGCTGGCGCAGAAATGGCTGTTGCGGAGGAAGCACGCAAACGATAGCTGTTTTCCGGTTGTATGATGGAGAATTCGCAATAAGATGCAGCAGTGGGAAATCGAGTGCAAAAGTGTGCGGACTGAAGTTGTGTTCATGGGATTCTTGTGAATCTTATGTCTCATGACTTCTGAATACCTCAGATGTAGTGAGGTTCGTTTTATTTAAGCTGACGCAATCAGTGGCTGTGTATTTCGGATATTTGAATCAGTGGGCTGCATGAGTCGTTGACTGTGTATTTGAAGGAGCAGCATTCATTATGTGAAGAGAATAGCATCTGATATTATAGTTCAATCTGGCGGATGCTGTCTGCGAGCTGTAAATTGTCTGTTATCGGAGAACAGAGTATATTTACCAACTCTTGAAGCAGATGGTAGGATTGGCGATTTGCTGCGCTGTAGGCCGAAAACAGGATTGACCAAATGACTGTAAAGCGCGTTTTGAGTTGGGCTGTAAACAAGCGCGTCGATCGGCACCTCTGTTTAGTTCACTTTTGAGTTTTGTCACATGAATACGGTGTTATTATACTTGTAGTTTTACATTAAGCTAAGTGCCAGGCACTTTTTTGTGGAACTATTCTTCATGCACTGAGACAATTTTCAGGAAATCCGAAGTTCCTCTTCAGTCTGAAGTGCCCATCTCCACAAGGAGGCACTGCTCTCATTCTGATCACCGAAGTTGAAAGCTATGGGCAAGCTATGGTGAGGCTATACATGCGTTTCGTTTAATCCAGAGTTTCATTTGTTGTGTTTCATATAAAATATGTTTTATTACTGCAAACATAAAGCCAGAACTCGTAGATGACCTTGCATATATTTCTTCGAAATGTTAATTTCTGCCGAAATTTTTTGATCATTCGAAATTCGCGGCCTGAATTTCTCAGTTGTTCTTGATTTTGCTGGAACCTTTCTCCGCAGCCTAGCCCTTGATGTGAAATTTTGGCTTTCAAGAATTTATTTGTGAGTGGTCAATATTCCGAAATTGGTGGTATTTACGATGAATTTCACCAGTTCGCTAAACTTTTTTCACTCCATTGGCACGTAAATAGGAAGTCAATACAAATCGAGCCATTGTTTCTTCAAGGGGAGATGGTGGGTCATGTCAAATGAACTCTGTGCACATTGGATACTAGAGCTACTTTGAAAGGGAATGGAAGAGTAGTAGCTCCTAGCTCATACAATAGCATCCTTGAGTTCACGCGGCAGCACCTTCCACCTCGAAGACCCCAAGCTTATTCGTGCGCCTACCCACGTGATATCGCCAAGGCCCAAATCCTTTCTTAGCGTAACACTTGCAAGTACTTGGTCACAGGTTTTCAGCTCCGCAAACACTTTTACCGACACACGAAGCATCTTTCCTTCTGTCCGCGTGCTGTTTAAGTAGTTGAATCAAACCGAGTGCCGAATTATCAAAACCTGCTGAGAATCATGAACTTGAGCAAGAGTTGATAAATATCATGTAACTCGGATCAAACTCGTTTTTCGGTGAAGTCAATCTATACATCGTAGAAAACGAAAACTTAGTACTGTATTGAAGGAAGTATGGTACTGGCATCTGATCCTTGAAGATTTCTATAAAATTGCAGTTGTTGCCGTGGAGGGTCGACGTGTCGCCTGATGGGATGAACCTGGAGACTGAACCACGTGCTTTGCTCCAAAACTCTATACCAGTCAGCAGTGAATTTATTGTATCGATGCGTGAAGACGCACCAGAAATTGTGATTTTGACGTCTCCTGGGCTCACTGTTTGGCGCGTTAATTGTCTTGTCACCCAGCCGTCATCTCCAACAAGCAGTTATTCCGTGCCGAATGCCGACCTTAGCCACTTCTATGATGCCTACCTTAGCCAAGGGTATTTTCTCATTTATTTGTTCACCCAGTTTCTTGTTCTCTTTCATGTGTTCTTCGACGATTCTGTCGTAGTAGTCGAGCGGTATAAATTGGCTAACATCTGCAACTGTTCTGTATGGCGCAGTAATGTCTAGAACCTGACTTCAACCGTGAAATTTTTGAAAATTGGGTCGAACAGTAGGAAATCCTGCCAGAATGGTGCTCAGATGCCGAAAAATTCTGTTTCGCTTTATGGGTTACTTCAGAGGCACGTAATTGGTAAAGGTGCATATAGAATTGGATCGATGTCATTACAGGAACATATACCTGCTGTCGGCGTCTCCAGACGGTCACTTGGACTACTCTCGGGTTCATATTCTTCAAATTACCGGTCAGAGTCAAATCCGAACACAGATGTGCACCGGCGATCCCCAGTGTGGTACACCATGCCCTCGCAAGCAGGCTGCGCTCGATTCCATTCCTGGTACAGTTTTAGCATTTTGCGATAAATGGTGCAGCATATTTCGTTGTGGTATAAGAAGACGAAAAATTCGTGCGGTGCGAAGTAGTCCTTGGGACCATCTTCTCTAGTTATAGTCGTCTTGTGAGTTTGTCTCAGATAATTAACAATCGGTGGTTATGTCGAATATATAGAGAGCGATATGAGGTGAACTTGGAGTTTCTTTTGGCCAGCGGATTCCGAGACTGGCATCTAACGAGTGGGACATACCAGAGTGGCTGGCACGATGTGGGCTTTTGCACTTGGTTTTATTGCGACAGATGGTTGCCTGAATGTTGAGAAAGGAGTACAATTGTCCAGCGTAACGTTTTCATAGCAATTCATCCAAGTTCGCAAACCTTGAATTACAACATATTTTTGGCCCTCATTCAGCCAGTTGTCGAACAGAATGATTCTCTAATTTTGTGGTACCTTTAAATATGCCTTTGCAAAAGATCGCAAGAACCCTACCAATACGACCCAGCTGTGGGAATGCAATGTTGTGGAGTAATTTTGAACGTTTGGATATTTCTTCACCGCTTGTCTTCATTCCTGGTCATCATATCCTCCTCCCTTTTTTTCAGTTCCACCTCCCACTCTCTCCTGCTCTAGCCACCTCAAGTTATCTCTTCCTTTTATTTCCCCACCATTATCTTGTTCCTTCTGTCCAGCCAACACCTTGGCACGTCACCTTCGGTCGTCATCTTCCTCCTCCTTTTCAGTCACCGTCTGCTTCTTTCTATTCTCCCCTTTCTCAATCACCTCTCCTCCGTTCTCCTCCCTCATCCTCTCAGTTATTTTCTTCCCTTTGTTCTCCGTCCAGCTTCTTTCCCCTTTGCGGTTGCCATTTGCTCCCTTCTCTAATCTCTTCGTGGCTGCATTATTTGTGATAATTTGCGTACACAGCAGCTTCAATGCAGAACGGAAAATCTAAATTCAGCTTCTGAGGTTAACTTTTCATCGACTTATTCGGCCATGTACTATTCCATTCGTAACTTGCCCTATGATTTGAAGGTTTTATTTTGTTGGCCGGTGGTGAGGTGGACTATGGTGATTCCGTGACGCGTCTGGTTGATTACTGGGCTCTGAATTTATCAACCTTCACATGGATGCAGATACCGGCTCAAATGCCAATACCTCTCATCGAGCCGCGACTCACTGCCACAAATTCTGGTTAGTTTCTCGAAATCGTTTAACTGACAGTGTGAAAGCGACTCCTTGTCGAAGTGCTAGGATCCTGTCGATTAAAGTATCTCGCAGTCTATTGCCGTCGTCGAATGCTTGTTCTGATTTAATAATATTCTTTGTTTGTTATTTTATTTGCCTGTTCTTCGACAGCTTTGTGGTTAGATTCTTTTCATGAAGATTGCCGCAGATTCTTGCTCATTCATTGGGAATCAATCACGTGGGGCTTGCTTGCTTCGATCACACTCAAGCCTAAGTGATGCTCCATCGCTTCTTGGTTTTGTTTTCGGCATAATGCGCTGAAATTTTGCTTCATTATTTCTAGCATACATCACGACGTACGTGTTAATGTTGGTTGCGCATGTAAAGGAGATGTGGAGTTTTTTGATACTGACAGCCAATACTTTGAATTTTGGGTATTTTTGCTAGCAGGGTAACGAGGAAGGTGATGCAACTATACGCGATCTACTGACACTGAAAAGCCGACTTGCGAATCCCTCTTGTTATGGCTCTAAAGAATGCTTGTGTAATGATTTAGGAGTGATTTAGGAGCACTAGATAATTGAAGTGCAATGTGTCGAATGTAAATGCTGAAAACTGAAACGCTTTAAAGAGTTCCAGTTAAATGCTTACAAGTAACTTCCTTATTTGCAATAAACAGTCTGCTTGAACCCTCTCGGACGTTACTGTCGCTCAACAAGTAGGCCTAAGAATGGCCTGTGCTTGCATCGTCCTGTAGCTGTTCAACAGTCTCCTTTTCCTCAGTTGTTCACATAGTTTTCATTTTGATCGATAAATTGTTCCGGGTCTCACATAATTTTCATTTTATCTTGAGTCTCTTACTCATCCTGAGGACATCTTCCACAGGTTCACACCAAATGATACTGCAACGTTCAGTAGGCTGTGTAGTCCACATTCGTCTCATATTAGGTTCTTCATTATATTTTCAACCATTTTTCAAACGACCATTATCCTTCAATTGAAAACTCGAGAAATTAATCGACTTAGCTATAATGTAATGGGACGCTCAGTGGTAAATGCTATGCGAGTATCTCACGGCTGTTTCTCGCAGAATGTGGGTCGTTATACATTTCAAGCCGTAATTTCTTCCAAATTTGCAATGTAGGAAATGAATTACTAGCTAATATAATCCGAGTCTTCGCATCGTTGCTTTTGGAAGTGGTCTTATCTGACTTTTTTATAATCATACTCGGCGTTCATCGTCTCTGCTGCGTCTAATACGTAAGGCTCGTCCCGAATGGCACAAAAGGAAAAAAGCGCCTAATGCATTCGTTCGTTTTGAAAAGAAACAAATTATTCGCTGTTCATTTTTCGCAGTTTGCGGGTTGGAATTTATTGTTTCATAGGATTTTTTTCGCGCTTCAAATTTTTTCCTCTCAGGAACTATATATCTGTGGGGAGACTTCGACCAGCCATTACCTGGAATGCCTTCCGGAACGCACGTTCGTATACTGAAGGTTACTGGATTCGACAGTATGAACCCTCCACCCTACAGCCAGGCACTCAACCAGCCATCAACTGCTCCATATCCATCAGCACAGAGCTTTTCGGCACCGTATCCAACAACCGGAGCGATCTACCCAAATGCACAGAGTGGCTATCCGCAGCAGCCATCTAGTAACCAACCGCCACCTCAGGCGTACACAGTACCCTACAATCAACCATCAGTTCAAAGCACCCTTCCTGCGTACTCTCAACAGAGCCCTTATCCTCAGTCAGCTCAGAGCGCTCCCGTATACCCACAGCAGAGCCCCTATCCTCAGTCTCCTCAGCAACCGCCACCTCGACAGTACGTCTATTATCCGCCAAGCGAAAAGAAGGAATGTTGCATCCAGTGATGCTCATAAATCACATCCGATTGTGAAAGAGACGGGGACTGGCACAGACTGTCGTAATGGTGTCACTTTGTGGTGAGTTGAGCGTACGCATGGACGGCTTCATTTGCGAACGGACTGTTAGTATGAGGAGTGCTGTTTGTGAATCCTACTTATCTCCGTGTATTATTGTGTTTAAGGTTGAGCCGAGCGCAGGCAAGACCACCTTCCCCTTCTTATTTCGAAGGTACAACGGGGAAATTATAATGCCGTTTTAGTTCGTCATTAGTTTAGCTGTTCTCGTGTTTTTATTGTGACTCTCGTCTTCGCTTTCTACCTAAATTGCGCATAATTTGGCTTATTAAGAGTCAGCATGAAACGACGATTTCGGGCATTGTTTTGTGTCTTCCGGGTGTGTCTGATTATCTCTTTTCTGTACTTAAGCACTTATGGATACTGTTCAAGTGATTATTTCTCGCTACACGTCCTTTGCCGATGAATTTTGACAGAATACTCTGTTTGCATCTTGGTCATAGTCTTTTATCTTCAAACGACTGATTTTCAGCACGCAGAAAGCGGTTTTGACGAGTTCCTGTGTGTTCGACAGTTTGTTTCCTGAAACGTATTTGTTGCGCTACTTTTGTAAAAGCACAACATTCTGCGAGTTGACTCGACGTTATTTTTTTAAACTTTATGGCGCTGGTCGACTAAAGTCCGACTTTATTTACTGAACTGAAGTCCGATGTAATAATGGTTCGCTTACGAGGTTCCTCATTGATAAATGAATCGTTCGTTGCAGTGCTATCTAGTGTGTATTAGCCAGCTTGGCCTCGTCTCTGGTGCGCCACAAACACTCCAGATGTGTTATTTTTTAAGCTGTAGCATAGTTGTTGGGAGGTGTTCATTCCATTTGCAAGATTCGTCGTTATTTCTCCTTTCGGTCCTTCCTTTCATGCACCTTTCTTTTTTCGGTCTCAGCATTTTCACCCTTATGCTGTTTTATCTTCTCTTTTATTGAACTGTCATCAAGAAGGTAAATGAAGATGCATTTGGCAAGTGAATGGCACGGGCTTGTGATGAGTAGGTGCAGTATTCGATTTGCAAGAGGCGTTTCGGTGTAATTGCACTTCACAGTTTAACGAATGGAATAAGTCGTGGAAAGTGTGCGTGTATGGATAAACAGCAGATGTAAATGACAATCGATAATGCGGTTGTGAGTATTGTTAGCACGTTGCACGAACGAAAGCAATGAATGTGGTGCGCATAGCTGTAACTTTGTAGGAAGCCATCACACATGACCGAATGAATTCATTTTAAACGAATATTTAGTCGACATCAAGTCTCATCTCTTCATTATCGAATGTACAAAGATAAATGTTACATAACAAGGGAACACATGCAAAAAACTGCTAAATAAAGCAATGACGCATATTGATTGCATTTGTGGAGGTGGCAGCTTCATGCGAGCGCTAATTCTCTTACAACAATCCGCAACGAAATTTATAGTAGACCAAGCCCAAAGTGGTTGGCTCAGCGCGTGAATAAATCGCCACTTTCCATTCTACGATATAGTTTATGATTTTGATCGGAGGCCACTGTGAGGTCATAGAGTTGGCCAGTTGTATTGTTTGCTGAAAGCTTAAATGTAGCCACAGTAAGCTGTCTTGTTCAAAGTATACAAATTTGGAGGTAACTGAAATCGCAGTGGCGAAGGAAAGGTTAAAAACTTGAGGGGAGTATGGCGGAAAGACTCGCCACCAGTTACATTCACACGTTAAATCGGTAAATGAGAACAATACATGTGAAAGAAAAAAAGAAACGCATTTCTTATAATACAACGTATATTCTAGCAAAGGAAACAAAGTAACACACTTTAGCTCATCAATCGAACCGTATACCAAAGCGCTCATAAATGCCTCACGAATATTTGCGACGAAATATTCTAAACGAATTTTCCAAGAACTTTAGGATACTGAAAACAGCACACAGTTCAGGAAAGAACGTTGGAGGTGACTGCCAACTTGTGGTCTAGATCTTTTTGTACGATTCGACCCGTACAGCTGATGACGGCATGCAACAATAAGCTAAACAGAGGGTGATGATGGAGTGGATCACTTACAGGTTGATTTTGCTGCAATCTCGGCTTACGAAGAAAATTCAAATTCAGTAGTTTCTTCTGTCCAGCCAAAGCTCGTAGTCCCGAACACTTTTTGGGGGGATTCCTACCTGACGTCGTTCCTTGCAGCAATTCATTTCTGGAAGTCCTTATGCTCTCACAACGGCACATACCCAGTGTGAGGGCTGGAGACGCCACATAAAGTCGCATTCGACCTTACGACGCGTCGGCGTTCGTCTGATCAACAATAAGGTCTCCACGTTTTGTGCCTGTATTAGGTAACGGATTTTTTTATCTGCCTAGAAATTGAAACGCATCGAAAATGTCAGCTCTCGCATTCGCAGCTTCGCAGTACAATAAAAATGAATGAGTGAATGAACGAAAGTCGGTATGGAGAGACAGGGAAGGAAGAGGGGCTAGTGACGCCACACTAAGGGATTTTCTTCGATGATGAAAAGAAAGGTTGCTGTGGGCCAGTGTGGTGGGTGTTTTCCGACGACATAACACTTAAAGGAATTCAAGAAAGAATTGTCGGCTGTTGAATTCTGACTACCACACAATGACCATACACAACGGACCCGCTGCTGCTTATCAAAAATGCCCTCTTCGTTCCGAAATATTTTGCACAGCTGCAGAAGGCTTCAAGGCATTCAAGCACGCAACGAAGAATATGTGTACTGCCGAGCGAGCACACTGTAGGAAGAATATGTCACTCAATGCTGCTACGGAATCAGTGTACTTTGAGGGGTCGAAAAAATGGTCAGACTGCCAGACTGCATCAAAACGTATCAAAAAGCGTGCGCTCCGAACGAGAAGGCATCAGGAAAGAAAAACTTCACAATTTTCAAGTGGGTGCAGTATTGAACTTCATATGCAACGGTACAGCTTTTTTCGCTTTCCTTCAGAAGTTGCACGTTACCGTTTAGTGCCTTTTATAAGTTCGATGCAACCTGGTCCTGTTTTCGGCTCCCCAAGAGGAAAGCATCGTCAGCGTGAGCATTAACTATAATACTTCGCCCACGAACAGCTCCGAAAGGAACAACTATTCCTTTATAGTTTGGCTAATCAAACCATCGCCTTTTTGTCTGCTTGCTGATTCAGCCAGTAACTAGTAAGTGAAGGGTGGTTGAAAGCCGCACCGCTGGTTCCAAAAGTAAATAGGCTTATGATCGAACGGAAGTCTGTGGTTAATTTAGTGATCGAAGCCGAACTGGGCGAATTTACGCAGTACCAGGCAAACGACAGCCATTCAATGATCACAGCTACTGTTTACCAAATGCTGCCCGAACGAGAGTATGCTAAATCAATAGCAGCTTCATACTTTGAAGCTTTACAGAATACCGACTTCAAGAGAAATTAATTGGGACGTAGTCCGGTGACAGATGCAGTTTTACGGACCTGTCAAGAAGAGCGCAAATCTAGGGAAGAAGGATCACGGTATGTCAATGAATTCACACGTGGAAGTACGCAAGGGAAGAAACGCAAAAAACACAAATTCATCAATGGAGCAAAAAGCAAAAGTATGGGCAGTGGCATTGCGCAGTATATTAACGGCAAAAACTGAGGTTGTCACCCACCACACATATCGAACTCCTCATAGTTGTGCCCTGCTCGTCTACCTATCATTTCCTCAGTTACGTAGATAGGTTAGGTCGTGATTTTTGCTTGCATCACTATTCAAATCTCTTTGTCGTATGTCGGAATAGTTGCTGCATGGCAAAAAAAGTTCTCATCTATGGCATCACAAGAGTCTTTCCTCTAGATTAGTTTTTTAATAGACCGTAAAGCGGAAAGTGCATAATAGTGTTAGTAGTTTTGTACTATTGTGCACACCACTACCGTTACGATTTTCTAGGGCCCAAATGTATATCACATTGTTCTCTTTGCATTTGAGTAAATTTTCGGAAAGAATAAAAGCCCACTAGGAAGTATAGTACCACTGATCGGTAGTACTAAAGGCGCTCAAATGAGTCATTACCGCTAATTCTTCTTGCCAAACAACTGCAGAGGACGGCTATCAAACAACATTAGGAACAAACACCGTTATCTTGAAATGAAAGCCTAAGCGTGCATAAACATTTCTGCGTATGCGCCAACTTTCAACGTTCTCCACTTCACGTTTCAATTGTTTTCATCGGAAATCAAAATTTTTGGCAGCTGAGCTGAAAGGAATTCTCCTTATATTGCGTTAAAACTGCGTTGAATAAAAGGTTTCTTCGAATGAAAATGCGATTTTGCATAGAAATTAATCTGCAATAGTTGGGATCTTGAAGGACCGTTTTCGTTTTTATAAGGTGATTGTGGAAATTCGAAAAAATGGTTGAAGCATTTCTGTTAAAGAATATATCAATGCAATGAAACATGACAAAAGATTTATAAAATTTAACACTTTTGGTTGTGAGTGAGATGCACACACTTCTGTTAGGTCTCACCTGAATCATTTCCAATTTTCACTCTATTGTTTATAGGTGTGTCAATCACCGATCTGCATGAATCGTGATTTTTTTTTTTTTTTTTTTTTTTTTTTTTTTTTTTTTTTTTTTTTTTTTTTTTTTTTTTTTTTTTTTTTTTTTTTTTTTTTTTTTTTTTTTTTTTTTTTTTTTTTTTTTTTTTTTTTTTTTTTTTTTTTTTTTTTTTTTTTTTTTTTTTTTTTTTTTTTTTTTTTTTTTTTTTTTTTTTTTTTTTTTTTTTTTTTTTTTTTTTTTTTTTTTTTTTTTTTTTTTTTTTTTTTTTTTTTTTTTTTTTTTTTTTTTTTTTTTTTTTTTTTTTTTTTTTTTTTTTTTTTTTTTTTTTTTTTTTTTTTTTTTTTTTTTTTTTTTTTTTTTTTTTTTTTTTTTTTTTTTTTTTTTTTTTTTTTTTTTTTTTTTTTTTTTTTTTTTTTTTTTTTTTTTTTTTTTTTTTTTTTTTTTTTTTTTTTTTTTTTTTTTTTTTTTTTTTTTTTTTTTTTTTTTTTTTTTTTTTTTTTTTTTTTTTTTTTTTTTTTTTTTTTTTTTTTTTTTTTGCTACGTATTGCAGTTCGTGATGATTCTAGACGAAATCATTTGAAGGCGACTGACCCGATTTACTGCGACGAAGAGGGATGAAATTTCTGGCTCAGCTTCTTAGTGATTACAATGCTGATTCACAATCAACAACCTCAGCTGCTTCACTGCGGAACATAGCAATCATATTATTGGTGACATTCACTAGTTGTGCGATTGTTTGGATTGTTCGTTTCGCCATAACGATAAATACACTGTATGGAGGCATCAATCGACAATAATTTTGATTGTGGACCATGAATCCTGCCTGGTTTAATCTATACGTGCTGTATTTTAAAGTAACTATAGTCAGCCTGACGAAACTGAAATTTTAATCTTGTTTTTCTCTCCCGAAGTTTCCCACTTTTCAACGTTATCTTCGTCTTATACTTTCAACTAGTGCTGTGCAATGTTTAACTTTATGTTTGAAAGGCTTTCTTCCATTTGACGAAGGCACCCCAAACAACTGAAAATAGGGGTTGTTCCTGAGAACTTCACTCAGCTGTTTCTGGCCAAACGCCTTTGGGCTCCCAGGTGGGTCCCCATGTGATTAGTTTTACGCCAAATAACCCAAAAACTTTCATCCAACCGAGAGAAAGCGTTTCGAAACTAAAGCTGAAATTTTTGAGAGACAGTTATTAGTCCCATCACAGCAATACCTGTAATAACTAGCAGTGAAGCCCGATATGATCAAAGATTCGAGCCGTCGATAGCAGTGGTTAATAAGCGAAGCAAGCGGTGTTCATCGGAATTGCAGTTGCTATTAAGAAGCAATAAGCAAAGCGAGCACCAAACTAGTTATCGTGATGAGGTATCTGAAGGTGGGAGCTGAGTTAAGTGAATGACTCTCGGGAATGACGTTCTGTTCATCAGCTGTCTCTGCGGATGCGGCTACCTCCTCGTCCGC
Source organism: Toxascaris leonina (assembly GCA_022844705.1). Classification (NCBI taxonomy): domain Eukaryota; kingdom Metazoa; phylum Nematoda; class Chromadorea; order Rhabditida; family Ascarididae; genus Toxascaris; species Toxascaris leonina. The sequence continues at coordinate 28,782 of JAARMF010000578.1, read as the reverse complement.
TTCAGGCTCGGGTTCTTTTTGTGGAACGATGCACTCAAACTGACAGTTGTGCAGCTTGTCTGCATGTAAGCCCTAAAATGTTCACTTTTAAACAAATATACGAGCAAATTCATCAGTTCAGTGAAATGTTCCTTTACACCTTTTTGCGCTGAAGGTTAAACGACTTTGTTCTGTCCAGATGTCGCGACCAGTCGCGAAGTATATAAAACGAAATCGTAATATGTGGTTGGAAAGCCGCCAAGGGATAGAGCCAGCCACGGGATAAAAAAAGTGTTTTTAATCGATTAATGTAACAAAGACTGCGCGCCAAAAAAGGGCAAATTTCAAATGAACAAAGAGAGCAGTCAAAATAGACCAGTATTTTGAATCTAACAAAGGCTATTATGAGATACCAAAGAAGGGTATTAAAGGAAGCCTGCTCGTGGCATGTGTTTGTGGCGTTTCATTCGAACTGTTTTTTGTGGCTCTTATTTGCTTCATATAGTTCGCTGTACTGTTGGACATGGATATAGCTGTGCCCTTATGTTGCGGCGATTCTGGGGCCCTTTGTTGCGGTCACTATCTCGCGAGTCTTGCGCTAAGCCTCTGAATCGCTAGCCTACTGTGGTTGCTTTGGGTTGTTCTGGGTTTCTTCTAGATTATTAGGTTGATTATCCAATGCAGAGTTCCGCCGCTGCAAGCACACCTCTTCAATAAGCCTTTTACGCTAGCAATGAGCGAAAAGAAATCATCACCAAGAGTGGTTCTTGCAGAAACAGGATGAAACGGGCTAAGGGCTTCGAACCCCTCCCATTGCCGGCCCTTCACGGGTGGCGTTTGGTGATATGTATTTTGGGGGCGGATTCGTGAGGGACGTTGTGTCTTATGTGTTATTGGTTTTGCATTGTCGGCTTATTGGATCGTGTTGCTCGGTGTCAGCTTCCGTGCGTCGTGAGCATTGTAACTACGACACGTCTGTTAAAGGTTTAATTATCCAAGCTTGAGCGTTGTGCGCACAAGTGTCAAAAGCGCAACTCGGGTAGCTCTGCTGCTCAACGCACGGAGCTGCTGGTACTGGGCATACTAAGTGGCTCGAAGCGGTGGTGTTGCTGGATCGCAAGTGGCGGTACCGATGGACGAGTCAGTGCTCGTGAGGTATCAGTGAACGGGTCAGTGGTCATGTCGGTGGCGTTGGCCCGGTCGTGGTGAGGACGTTGGAGCGGTGGTCAGCTGGCGAGCAAAACGCGACAGGCGTTCAGAGGTGACGGTCGAGGCGTCAGGCTGACCGGGAACGTTGGTGCGCATGGAAGGCAGCAGATCGATCGAAAGCAACAACCGCACGGTTTTTCTACTGATACCCCTTTCTCCCTTGTTTCTGACCCTTAGATACTCGGTAAATATTGCTGACTTCCTCCCAAAAAGTGGGAAGTCTTCACACCAGATGATCAACAACTGCTTTTACTGAAGGCTGGAACTGGGTAGCAAATATAAATTCGTTTCATATTTTCTTTGGATATTCAGGAGCACAAATTGCGTTTTTGATTTTTTCAAAGCTTGTGCACAATTTCTACATGTTTTCTGTTCTATCCCAAAATTTAGCAAACTTGGCGCAAGTTAAAGCTTCCTCCTCAATAATTCCCTCTTGAGAGAGTTGTAAAATTGTTTCAACGAATTTCCAGACTCACCTTAAACATATTCCTCAGACTTTTGCACATTATCATTTGTGCGCTTTCCGAATCGCAAATTCCCTTCATCGCACCAATGTACTCTTGCAATTTTTTGTTCACCTCATCACATACCTGGAAACAATCAGCCATATTCTGAAAAATAACCTTTGTATACTAACTAATTTCAATGACGACGTTTTAATAGGATGATATTTTTGAGGGTACTTATACAACAGAAGACAGCTTTTTGCATCCACTCTGGGAGCTGTTGAAAGGGGTGAAAATGTGTTGATCATGAATGCACGCCTATGCACAAATTTCCTCATTTAGGAGGGGAAAATGGAACTTGCACAGCTTGCTAACAATTGTTTCAAAAGCAACACACATGGACCCTAGTGAATTTTCAGCAAGCTTGGATTCGTGTCGTGCCACTTTTGCTCACTTCCTCCTCCCACCGACTACACACTTCCACACCTTCCAGCTCAGGTGAAAATATTTGACGTTCACTAGGAAATTTCGTTTTCTTCCAGCTCTGTTTGGGTCCTTCAGAGGATTAGAGTTCCAGTGCGTTCACATCTGTCAATAGTTATAAACCGTTCGTTCGTGGCACATGTCGATATTACATGGAAGCCGGAAACACCTGGCTTCCCTCTAAGAGCTTCAAACGCTCTATGCGGCAGCACAAACTGCAGAAGAGAAACGCCAGCTATAAGCAAATGAAAAAGGCGAACGAAATGCTGTGATGCGCAGTTTCAAATATGTCCTTTTCCTCCAATGGCTGCAGACTTCTCATCGGATTTCCTTGCATATCAACACGTCAGGTTTACTCTAGGTTTACTTCCTGTCTATATCCCTCACTTGCTTCCTCATTAGCGCCCATTTCAGTTCAATTTAGTCATAAAAGAGCAAGAATATTTGATGAATAGAGCGGAAGGGAACTGAGACCTCACAGAAACTTGCTATTTCTTGCTTGTCACCGTATTTGCAGACGAAAAAAGAAGCAATTCTGAAAAAGCAGCCAGAGTTAGAAACGATGAAGATGTACATGCAAAAAGCAATGCAAAAAAACTTCATGTGTAGCTTACTTCCTCATCAGGATGTTCGAGGAACTTCTCCGAAAGATATGTGCCAGCGCTCAAGGTCATTTCACCTATCCTTTCCTCAGTAAGACATTCGCGATGCTCCTTCAAGATGTCTTGGCCTTCCTATAACATAAAACTCCATTTGCATTACTGCTGAAGTGGTATTGCACTCCGTTTGAGGAATGTAATACGTCTTGTTCGTTTGTGTATATTGATTGGAGCTTGACAGATGAAAGCCAACTGGCCAAACAACGCACTGGAATTGCAAATGAATATGAAACGCCACCTTACAAATAGCACTAAGTTGTCCGTAGGTGGACTCTGAACTCGTGTAACCCGCTACCGACCTAACGCTGCTTAGGATTCCATGCTATGTATTAAATCTAATCAATCTTGCTACAACAATATTGATTAGATTTAAGACATAGCATGGGATCCTAAGCAGCGTTAAGTCGGTAGCGGGTTACACGAGTTCAGAGTCCACCTACGGACAAATCGATCAACTTCCACGAGCTACCTTCGGAACCATATCCAAAATTCTGAGTAAGCTGAAGTGACAATTAAGGATACGTCAGCTTTTAGTACCTACTTTTCGAATTTTAGAAAAGCTTCCCTATTATTGTAAGCGAACAAAATTTGATTGGCTTACCAGCATGTGGAATAGAGCTGTAATGTGGCTGAGCGAGTGAACACACGAATGCATTCTTCAAAAATGACCACTGAATCTTAATAATCTGAGATACTGCCAAACTTTGAAGAAAAATCAAAACTGAAAAGCAAGCAAGACCTGTGAACAAGCATATGTGAGGAGATAGTAACTTTTGAGGAAGCTTCCCGAGTTTTTGCGATGCGTCAACAAATCACTGACCGTGTTGGATGCGGCAACAATTTCGTTGTGGTCACAATCATGTTTTGCTGGTCCAGCATCCTGAAAATATATACTTGCAAAAGGAATACCGCTTCCTGCACTCTGCGCTTTGCGACACCTTCGACTCTCAAGTACGATGCTGTGCTTGCTTTGCAACTTCATTCCTGTCATCGCCTGCTTCCCGGTTAATTGTAGTTGGAGCAGTTGTTTGTCAATCCAAACATTCTATTACCTCTCTTCTGATTGCTTATTATTTTCGGCACAAGGAATTGATGGATGATCTCGCATCTACGAAAACGTCGCTCCAGATTTTGGAACGCTGAGAACATGCAGTCTTTCTCTCGGGAAACTATAACGTTGAGAATTCTCTTTTAGTGTTGTTCTTGAGCACTCAATTAGGCAACAAGATGATAACATTTATGCTGTGAAGTGGACGATGGATCAACCACGTTACGATGAAATCGACAAGCTCGAGCTTGCACGAGAATATTCATGGAAGGAGAAGCGAGTATTCAAGAAGCCTTCGTTGCTTCTTCGATTCAGCGAATTGCCATCAGTGACGCATTCTGAAGCGCTAACGAGTACGGCAAATTAAGCGCTCTTGATAGAAACGTTTGCTCTCGACGTCTCATCAGCAAATCGATTGCTAGTACCTCGATGAGCATGAAGAACAACTAGTTGTGAAGAATGTGTGAGAACGTGCCTGCTTTCTGCACGTTGAAGATAACGTAAGGCATAAAAGCGACTCATCGTTCGCTGAACCCTTATTACTTAAATTACGTAAAGAATGCACAATCGGCGAGACGAAAGTTACTCATCTTCATTTCTTTGATAGATGATTTTTCTGTTTTAATGAAGGAACAGTTAGCCAATGCATCAAGAACCCATTATTTGGTGTGCTTTTTCGTGAACTGACTGATTGCTAAAATATTTCGTAGACGCAAAATGAAAAACCGCTTTAAATAGCGCGTAAACTGGAAGGCGATCTGAATTTTATCATCCCACGAAGTCCAATTATTACAATTCACTTTATTTTGTAGAAGATTAGTACGAGCTCTTCCACAGATTTTGAGAAAAATTTTTGCCGCATTCTACGAACGCGTTAGGATGCCTCGACAAAAACGTGCAAAATAATAAGAGCACATTCTTTTCGAAGCAAGCCAAGTAGTTCAGTAAGATTGTGAATAATTATGCGGATATGGAAAGGCGTTTCGCGAATTTGTATATTGTGCATGGACGGGATTCGTTTAGGAAGCAGAGAATATGAGATTTGCATATGCATCACATATAACGAAAATGCAACGAAGCAGATGCACGCCTCAGTGGCCGCCTCACACCGCCTCCAACATTTCGCGTTTATTAACGCTTCATTCACTGCCCAGTATGTAATATTTGTCATTCTGCCCACTAAGCTGTAGGGGAGAACTTATTGTTGACCGTATGGAAAAGTTGGAAACCTTTCCACAAAAACCTCTGCGAATTATGAGGGAAGAGTAATGAATGATTTCGTAACATGCTGCACAACTTCCTCGTAGCCTTCGTGATCTACAACATTCCGCATAGTTGTGACCCTCGAAAAATTGAATGGGTAAACTCTAACTGAATCTTCCAAAATGCGGAAAAGGGTGAAAAGAAGGCAAATACATTGTGTGTGTAACATGATACTAGTAGAATGTAAATTTTAAAGGCATGGCTTTCTCCTCTGCAACATTCGCTTCAAAAAGTCATTAGCTCTAAAGCAGTCAGCAGGGTGGGAAGGTTTTGATAAAGTTAGCTACGTTTCCGTTAAGTCGACCACACTAAAATTCGAAACGATTGACGACTGGCCACGCTTTTTTGTTTTACATTTATTCATCTCCGGCAAAATGTAGTTTGAGAAAAGAAAAGAAAAAATAAATAAAGCAAGAATCGTGGCAGTGAAAAAGTGATATTTTCAACCTCAGTTATCAAATTCATTTTCTCAAATTACGCGCTTTTATTTTCGATTTGATAAAACTATTCACTCTGATACCAGGAGTTTAAATGCAAAACGGCAGGCTATATTTTTGACTGATTGCTGATGGCAGATTAACTGACTACCAAAATACTTCGAAGAATTGAATTCGCTGAATCTGGAGAACTTATAGTAACAAATTGTTTGAAACGTCATATCACGTTGTTTAGAACCCGTACAAAAGTCCAGAGACCCAAAAGAAAATTTGGTCCGGTTTTCTGCTTCTGGATCACTGATGATGTTTCCGTTAACCCACCGTCGATGAGTAATGAACAGATTCCTTTTGTACAAGCATCGAATGTATGATGAGGAATGTTCAAAATGATTATGCCGAACGTTTAGGCCCACTTGCCAATCACGGGGAAGATAATGTTCTACCCTCTTAACGACGGTATTTGCTAGAACAAATCAATTTTTATAAAGCGTCACGCATCCGGCATTCGTCAGCAGCAACATCAAAACGATCGCCTGTCAAGTATCAAGCTTCATAGCTGAAACTTTCGGTGAAAAGTTGAAAAAAACGGTCTCTCACAAGCATTGAACAATGATGGGTTTTATTCTGATTATTTCGATAGCAATGGAACGAGATCGCAGGGACGCATATGCGCGATGATGCATTGCCCCCATTTCCGCATGCAGGTGGCATTTGTTGCTAGGTATACATTAAACTGGTACTCTGAAGGAGGCTTAAATCGTGTCGTCCAAGACAAGAATTCCATGCAGATTATGGATTTTCAGACCGCTTAACTCTCATACATTGACTAACCTGGGGAAGTACAATTTTCAAGTCCTAAAGGAACGACCTCTCTGTGGATAGCTTAACATAGTTGGGGATTTTCGCGGCGGACCCAAATTTCATCATCAGGCGCATCAATCATTCTCTTCTCATTCCCGTAATCTCAAAAAAAAAAAAAAAAACTGGAAATGATTCCAAGCCTCTATATCAGTAATCGATTAACTTTTCACTTCGCAACCTGTTGGAATTTCGCATTGCATTGATCGCGTCATGGAAAAGGAGCCTTTTACAATGATTTTGTATGAGCGGTTAGTCAGCTAAGTGCCAGCGCATATATTATTATTGTCGGCACTTGAAAGTGGTTGGTCCTGTAATTTTGTTTTTATTTCTTGTGCTTTCCACTGGCGTGATTCTTCATCTATTTTGAGACTGTTGCCAACGCACGAACAGGAAGGACACAGCATTTGCAGAATATGCAAATTACACAATTTATAACCAGAATTGTGCAGTGTTGCTGCGCGTGCAACACATGAAAGTCCGACGTGATCACGTCCGTGAAGCAGCTATTCTCACCGGGTTCTGCAGAGAGTAGTACGTCTACTTCTCGTCCATGGATATGAGTGTATGCTGTTTGTCTGTCTGTTAGTTTCAATTGAAAGTCATTGATGAGAGTTGCAAAACTTGGTGGATATAATGTTAGGTGTGTTGAATCAACTTATTAGAACTTGGGATCTGATGCGTGAGAAATATGCATCCATTTAGAAGGGTCAAAATGTTTGCACAGTCAAGGGCATCAATTCATTGACCCGGAGGCTCAGGTCCTCAAATGCGCGGAAAAATGAATTTTCGGCAAAATTATCTATCAACGACCACTTCAGCTAACAAATGAATGCTTTACTACACACAGTTTTCTATTCAATAGTAACATGTGAAGTCGCGCGGTCTCATCAGCCGAGCTATCGTGTCAAATGTGACGCACTTTTTCCATGTGTCTGTGAATTTTTGTCAGTGATTAGTCCTTGAGCTTATTGCATACATATGCAGCCTTTCGAAAATTCTGCGTCATAGAACTTGCTTAAAGCAGCAACGGGATTATGGGACGCTTCAGGTACTTCCAGCTTCCCTCTCATTCTTGGCGCACCCTTCCTCTCTCGCAGTTTCTTTACAATGAATGATGCAGACTTCGGCGATCGCCACTACTGTGCCAATGACAGTAACAACAGCAATCTTTTCATGCATCTTTCCGAAACCCGCAAATGCGAAAACGCGTCTTTATGGTGCTGTGTCTGTAAGCCGGATTGTTCTCCGCTGTGTGTCTCTTAGCCTCGTGGAGGCTGAAATTCAGCTAATATAGTTCAGATATTGATAGGCGATGAGATCAATTTTTTTTTTACTTATCAACTTCCCACAGTGTTCTGTCACGACTGACCCCATGATCGTCCCCTGAATGGCACGGTCGAGAAAGGTCGTTGGGTTTTAGGACGAGGCCTTTGGTTGTAAGGGAGACCACTTATACTGAACCCTTCGAGCTGCTTCTCATAGGCCTCTGACGATTTGTCTTGCAAAGTATGCACAAAATTTCTAAAGCTCGAAAAATGCGTCATCTGCACACACTACTACCCTTGGGTCATAATCAAGTGGGTCGTTAATCGCGACGAGTTAGTTGCCATTTGATGGCAGATAATTTCGTGGACAATAATTTATCCCCTTATCTTCACCTTATTTTCCTTATATAGTATACGAAAGCTAAGCAATGAATCTTCGATGGCCTTGACGTTTCCGCAGCAATTCTACATTTGTTCGTCAAGACTTTGCTTCTCAGATGGTTTTTCAAGTAACACTTGCATATCGCCACACCCCTGTTATTACATCTGACTGATCAAAAGCTTATGGTGGATGAAAGCGGCGTTAAGCGTACGTTTTGTGTGTGAGTGTGTTGATGGCTGGGCTGATGCGGGTAACTGAAGTGATTAATTAGAAGGCGGTTCATTGTGTATAGCAGGAGGGGATCGGAATGAAGCGAACGATCGTTGAATGGAGCCGAAATTGGGTGCATAACAAGATGAGTGCGCTGATCATCGTGAAAACGATTCGAAGACGCTGTCATGGAGCATACCACATTCAATGCCAATCAGCTGGCTGCGTATGCAAACAAGCAACCCCCTGCCCGAAATCGAATTTCCTCTGCCACCTCCTAGTACAGAAAAAGAAAGAAACAAAATAGAATCACGGCAACAAGGAAGAGAAAAAAGAAAAAAGGAGAAGAAGAAAGAGATGGAAAGAAGAGTAAAACAGAGGTGGATTCATGAGTCTATCCATTGCATCCATTTTAGCTGTCAATGAATGAGTTGCATGGCAACTTTCAAACACGCGCAAACTCTTATTACAATGACTCTTTTTGGAGTTCGAAAAAAACATGTGGGAATGCGTGTTTGGAAATTACTGCCAAGCGTTTGAAAAAACCACTCACAATTGACCTTGTCAAATGCGACAACTTTCTCCAAAGTCACACAGCGAAAGCAGGAGTCAATTATGCTGAATAAAGTTTTCATTTCACGAGCATTAATGACGTCGGAATTGTAAGCATCTAATCAATTACTGCTCTCTAATTTAGCTGTCGAGCACGACAATATATCAGCGGAAAATTTTAAGTGTCAGAGGACAGCTGAGCTGGAAATCTTAACCTCACGCTTGAAGACAATCTCATGATTAAAGACCCGTTCTCATGCTTGAGCATTTACTTCATGCTTGCAGATTTCTCTGATGCGTTCATAAGCAGCGGCAAGAATTCGCACTAAAAATTGCGTGTATTCGTTTATAAATAAGCGATGATTATCTATTGTTACCTAAATTCTAGGAAGACGACATTTGCAACATTTATCATTTCAACACAAATAACAAAGGAAATTTATCGCATATCTGTAAGAACGCTATAAGCGAAGAGGTATGAAGAAAAGCCCGTTTCCAATAGCGAATAAAAAGTAGAAACGTTCGTTCATAGAGATTGCAGCCAAATTTTCGTGACGAGTCTGCTTTTAAAGACAAATGAAACGAAAGAAAAAGAAAGGCTTGTACTTGTTATCTTGAGAATGGCAATCGCATTCGTAAACTATAACATCACTTTACTAAATAAGCATTCATTACGCATGCTGGTATTGCAAATACTGTTCTGCAAAAGAAGATTCTTTAGGAGGAATTCACGATCGTGTGCGTGATCTTAAAAAAACGCACCTTGATGCAGAGGTCTAGTTGCCTGAGATGTTCGCATTGGCCTTCGTTTATTGTGACGACATTATCTTTAAGTTCGTAGAGTGTCCATGCCCATTCGTCGAGAATGTTTATAAAACATTTCACTAGTGTCACATAGTCGCAGGCCTGTAAAACACAAAAATGTATCATCTAAGAAAGAAATGAGTAAAGAATAAAACAGGGTATTCTGTTATGATATATCTGCATATTATGACGGTACCATCACTGACGCTTCACATTTGCATGAAAAATTCCTGCCTTTTTCCTCAAGTACCGTAGTTACGAATCGTTTTGCGATTTTTGGCATCCGTTTCCAGCTTGTTTCTCTTATTATTATTACAGCGAATCTCTGTTTCCTCAGATTCACGCGGCGTCAAAAAAGTGGGAACTCGAACCTTTATTGAAATTTTGAATTGCAATAAAAAAAACGGCCTGACAGCTCTAAAATAAACAGCTTTAATATTACAAGTGATAAGAAAATTGATACAGTGCAGTGCAAATTGCTCAGCGAACGTCTTTGGGAAACAGTAAGTGAGAAAGTTTCATGAAGATAGAGCGGTTGTAATGCTAAACCACTCCAACTAAACGATATTCTGTTTATTTCCATTAAAAACATTAAAATTTCCACTGAAAACAGCTCTTCGTTCTAAAACATCAAAAAGGGTGCACTTGGTCATGTTATTTTGTTTACCACGGTTTAAGAAATGTCCATGTACAACACGACGCATCGAATTTTGTTTGAGGGCGTGCAACTCCGCATAAATTCATTCCAATGCTTCACCATCAGGAATTGTGCGTTGCGACCTTGACGAACAACTCAGTTAATTTCGTATAGTATCCTAGCTGCACCAAGTATGACTGGATGGAAATACATGTACGCATTTACATGTGGAAGTATGTACATACCTCTATTTGTATTTATGCATATATGTGCATAGGTATGTATGTGTGTATGTCTGTGTATAGGTGTGTGTACGTATGCATGTATGTAGATATGTGCACATATATTCATGCATGCCTGCGGGTATAACATGCTCATATGTTACCTGTTCCGAATTCGGGATGAAGCTGAGCAAAAAGAATGCCGACGAGAGTAGCTTCATGGCGAGTTGTTGAGTTGTTGGCGAGCACTGACTGCTGCGTGCGAGCTACTGCTTTTTCCTCGAAATCAATAGCTCATGCACTCGGTGCGGCACACACAAATACACACACAGACACACAGACACACCTGCAAGCGATGTCGATCACTTCTGACAGACGACGACGCTTTCCGCAGCATCGCTACCATGGCTGTCGAAGCCAAATATCTCGTCAAATCACGACAAATAATCAACGCACGCTTCGCAACTCACGACAACTCAACCAACTCTCATCAACCTATTTCACGTAAAAGCTTTGTTGAATAGAATAAGTGCACCGAGCAAGATCAACACCGGATGCTTATGCTCTTAGGCACTTTCTCATCGCTTCGACATTCTGCCTTGCAGTGCACGTCGACGACAGAAACTTTGACAAAACTTCCTTAATTAGTAACTCGATTTCGAGAGGGGAAGGCTGAAGGAACGTAGTGAATTCCTTAACTTTGGCAGATAAAATCTCACAATGAATTTATCAATAGTTTCGTACCAGCACAACCATTATTCTCCGTTTAGTTTTCACTACGTAATTTGACGCGATTTCATAGATCAGAATCAGACAAAGAAACAACAGAAATAATTCGACATCAGAAAGTAGCACTTCAGTTCACTGAAAATCACTGAAAAGGTCATTTTCTTCAACTGCAATATGGCTGTCAAGTTCAATATGCTGGACAGGATGCTCAGTGAATTTAGGCATACCCATGCCTCTATGCAGCAGATGTCCCCATTTAATCTTGCAGAAATGCGTTTGGCTGCTTACTTTGTGATTTCCGGTGACTGCATGCCCCAACAAAATGATGTCACATGTAAATACATTCTTGTCGCTGTGCGAGAATAGATTTGCTTCAACTAAAAGTGGATGACTCAAGCTCGATGCTTGTGACACACGGAAACGAGGAACGTGGATATGAGCGCAACATATTTCTTGCACATTAGAACACTTTTATCTACTATTCTTTGAAGATAACACTTTTGAATGAGCCATTTATGTAAATGGGAAGGCATTTATTTATGGACATCTCTCGTTTGATGCAAAAGTATAAAACAGAGAATACTTTTACTAAAAGGTGGTAGTGAAGCTTAGGCACACATCATTTTTTCTACTCTCAAATACCAACGATTCGAGAGGGAAAAGTAACGAAAGAAGCAGCTTTTGTTAAAGAGAAATTCAAAGACCGTGCAAAAAGCACAAACGAATGAAATTGATTGTTAGGCGTGTTTTCTCATTCCCTTGTCAGTATGGCTTTTAAGAATTCCAAAGGGCCTGGAGACAAGAGGTCGAAAATACAATAGTTGTTGCATTCGAATTAAGTAAAAGCTGTTTTCCTAGTGTGACTGACACGAAATGATGAAAGCAATATCAAAGAGCTGAATCGTTGATGCGAAAAGTCGCACTCAAAAACAGCGAAATGTGACGCATTTCCTTGCCGATCTCGTTCCGTCCCTAATTGGCTCCCCAAAAATATCTCCTTTCTTGCACATTTTCTGCATGAGTCGGGCCACAGAAGCAACCCCGGAGGAATTATATATCTTCAAAGTTGCAAAATGACGAAGACAAACTTCTCAGACAACATTGCAATCGTATACTGTCGATTGTAGAGAAATATACCGCACATGTGGAACATTTGAACGTTATTCATTACGACTCTGAAGTTTAATTATTGAATTGTCAAGTATACAGCATGAGTGATCACTGTGCTCCAAATGCATAACTATGTAAAACACAATTCGCAATATGTGTCCCTATTCTGAAAAAATGCAATGGCTCCTATTCTGACAAGAGACTATTTGTTGAATGTGCGAGAATGGCGATTTTGAAGTTATGGTGTATTACAAGAAACTGCCATAATAACGAGAGAATCTATCATAGAAGGTGCGTTGAGACGTTACTTCAGATGATGCTAGAAAATAGCGAAACTTAACAAAATGCTCTTCGTTGGCGGTGTAGTAGATGTGACGTATTAGTATATTAATGATGACAAGCGTCTAATTACAATTTGGCCTCATTTTGGAGAATATGCGAAGTGGCGAAGCATCAAATGCGACAATTATCGAATGGCCATTTGCCGACGTGCGGCCACCGCTTGCTTTCAACGCACAATCTCTCTTTCCCTCCATCATTAAGCATCTTTCATTTGCGCACTTCGCATTCACCTCTCTATTAGCATTTTTACACCGCTTTTCCCCAGCAGTTCTCTCCACAAAATTATTTATTTTATTCACTGACTTCCCAATCGAATGGAAGTATACTCCATGCAGGGGCGCTTGCAGTACTCTGAAAAGGGACGGTTGTCAGCGAAGTAGCTTATTGTGGAATCATCTGATCGTTAAAACACCTACGAAAGTTTCGCGAGGTAAATCACAGAAGATACGGTGAGGTCGACCAAGAAGCAGCAAGGAAAGCATAGGAGAGCGACCTTTGTTGGCGAAACAACGTTCCAGTACAGAAGCAATTCTCTAGTTTCAGGTCCTGTGTTCATTACCACATCATGCTAGACAACTGTTATTTCTCGCGATAAAGCTTCACATTATCATAGCAGCGAACTGATTTTCCACTAGTTGAGCGAATTTCTGCTTGGTGAAGCTATCGCATGAAAGCACGCTTTTTTCAGAGGAACTTAGCAGATTGTCTTTATACGTGCGCTTGCAGATACTAAACGATGGACCCGGAAAACATCGACAGGCCCCATGCAGAAACCGCTACCGATGAGTGCCTTCTGAAAATGCTCATTTGACTACTTAACGAGAACGCAAGAAACAACAACTAGCATATATTTAACATATTGGGTAAATGCAAATCACCCAACCTTGAGACGTCTTTATGTGGCCATTGAGCTGAAACCAAATAATGGCCTGTGATTTCTCATGGTTTGATTGCATGAAAAAAAATTTCTTTAAAAACACGCTCAGCAGTTTGCCACAGTCGGTCTTCTAAACTCCGATACCTAATTCCTCGAGCCGGTGCTCTTTTAGCTCCAAGTTCCGAATACCTAGTGAAGGTTTTCTGCGGCAAATTCGTCGCAGAAATACTTCACTAGAAATTTAAAACTTGGAGTTTAACAACTACACACAATCTACTTCTCCTCTCAAACAAGCAAGCAGGTGTTCTGACGATATTTATAAGTACGAGGAAGAACCAGTCATTTTCTATGCAACATAAACACCGCAGCACTGCACATTGCTCGATGTTGATTGGCTCATGGAAGACGTTAAGATATGGTCCCTAAACGACGAAGCGCCAACATGGAGCGGTAGTTGAATAACAGTCCAAATAACGGAACACAAATATACTGTTAGACAATGCGCCAAGGTCGCCTCTATGAAATCGGCTATTACCTTGATTGCCTCGACGACGGCACGCAGGTCTCTGCGAGTAAGCTAGTATTCCCATAGGCATTCTGGTGGCCTCAGCAAAGCACCCATCTATCAAAAAGTATGTGCCACTTTTCCAGCATTCACTTCTCCGAAAAAAGCAGAAAAAAACATCAATAAAACGGCAACGATGAGAACGCTGCCGCGAAGTTTCAACCAACATTAGATGGAAGTGCCCCATCCCTCTTGTCCCCACTATCCATTCTTCAGAATTGACGGAAGCGAAACACACGCTATTATGAACAAAATCGAGGTGAAAGTAGAGCAAGAGAAAAAGGAAGATTATCAAAGCTGATGTCAGCGCAGCGACAAGCGACGCAAATCGTTTTGCGTTCGGCAGCATACACGCACATACTCACACGCACCGAACAACTCTTCTTGCTGAGTTAGAAGCAGCTCGGCTGAAACGTCGTCGCCTCTCCTCGCCGTCGCATGTTCCCTAGTATTGTCGTCGCGAGGCGCATTTCTCGATTGATGGCAACGCGCTTTTAATAAACACTAAACTCGTGAGTATTTGCGATAACCAACACCCCGCCGAGTTCTCAGCCAATTTTATAGCCGCATGCGAAACGTCTTCCTATTTGCTGCCTACAACTAGCAATTCCGTCTGTACATATTAAACAACTCAATTCGGCCTCCTATGAAATACATAGCTGAATGCCTAAAATGTGACCGGCAAGTCTCTCATGCATTTCGACTCGAGGGTGGACCAGTCACTTGTCCAGAGTGCTGTTGAATACTACCAGCCTATTTTTGACCTGTTCAATCAAAAAGAGAAAAAAAGGAAAGAAAAAAGATTTTGATCTACCATCGTCTATCACCGCTTGCAACGCCGCAGCTGCGTTGAAAGCTACAACATGTTCTCGACACAACTTGCTCTCGTTAATTACGTTCCAAAATTCACACCCAAGCTGAAGGTTAAAGCGCTCGAGAGGAGAAAGGAGAATGCAGCTCGCCCGAGATATTCAGAACTGACGAAATTTGAAAAGTCAGTAGCATACGTAAATGTGGCTTGTTCTACTTGAAGAGATTTAATGAGCACAAAGGAAATAATGCATTTAAATGGCGTCAGCCAACGAAACAATTTATGTCGCTTGAAATTTTTCCACGAGGACTTTATCCTCTTTATCACTCAAATGCAATGAAATAGAGGGATGCAATTGCAGTATTTCAGAAGAGAAGATAAAGTGAACGCCGTTAGCATGCTCGAAGGCTGCTAATGAGGTCATGACATCTCCTAATGTAATAAAATCCCCTTCGCTTTGTGGCATTTTCGCTTCTTTGTGACTCGCTCGAAGCAATCCTTGAAGAGGAATTCACTTTTCCCACACTGTGGAAAACAGCATATTGATCTGAGAAAAGGATGTGCTTGCACTTATTGCTGCAGACAAAAAGAGCAACAAAAAGACTCCGGAAGTTTTGAAAGTTTGCTGAACCCGTCTCCCTAACTAATACGCATTTCACTTTTATGTTCTGCAAGCATCTCTTAGGCACTGAAACTGAATACTGCGCTGTGATATCATAGAAATTAAACTCGCTTGAAGAAACATAAAAGTCATCAAAATATTGAGTGTCATAAAATAAGGCTGCCAGAATAAATGGTGTCAATTAAAGAGTGAGTGCGCAGTAACAGTCAATGGTGGTTGATCATTTTAGAGCGTCGTTCAAATTCATTGCCTTTTTCAGCAACTTAGCCAGTTTTCTGCAACCTAAACTTTCATGATTTAGTTTCGTCGAAAAGTCATACTTTCATGATTTAGTCTGATCGAGTTTCGACGAAAAGTCATGGACGCGAAGCATTAAAAGTGCAACAAAGAATTCCTCAAATACAGTGATGACTGTCTGAAATCATTTGATAAATGTTCAAAAGGGTTCAACCGCAGCGTATATTTGCTTTATACTATTTAAAAATGTTTAGTCAAACTGATTTACAGTAAACATTGGAAAGTGAATAAATCCATTCATAGCATTAAGACATCGAAGAAAGCATCACAGTGGCAGTGATGTGCTTTCATTTTCAACAAACATAAACAAATTTCGTCCTCGGCGTTTTCTTTTTTTCGCTTACCCTCAGTGAGCACTTAGAAACGAAAAATCGAGCGAGAAAACATTAAAAGCCATTAGGCACAAGAGTGTGCTTGCGCACAAATCAGACGCGATGATCGACTGTTGAAGATTCACAAATAGCCATTAACAAACAAAGCAAAACTCTATCGAGAACTTGCAGTGAACAGTCAAAAGATGCATATTTGTGTTCACCGGATTCAGAAAACCATACTATATTGGTGTTTGTAAACAATACACTGCAATGACTAAGAGCAGAACTGCATTGCACGTTTTTTAAAATAGAGACCAGAAGTGGAAAGAATTTGAAATGGCTGAACGAAACATAAGCACAGCAGGAGCACAACTGCTTTATTATGCAATTTAGTTCTACTATATCCGTCTGCTCCATTTGCTACACTAATGTGCCGTCTAATTCTTTTCTTGTTTCTTATAGCTGTGTTCCTTTAGGTCTGTACAAAAGATACCGAAGCAACAAACAAATAGCTAAATAAACAGCTATTTATATCTTTGAAAAACTTATGAGCGCTTTCAATTGCTTGGATTTGATTTTTAAAAAGAAATGAGTATTTTGAAAGGAAGAACCGTTTACCGCAAGAAAAATAGTACAGCAAATTTGTTTAGCTTCTCCTATCCTTTCGATCAATAACTAAACACTTGGTCCACTTTCACGAACA
Source organism: Toxascaris leonina (assembly GCA_022844705.1). NCBI lineage: Eukaryota > Metazoa > Nematoda > Chromadorea > Rhabditida > Ascarididae > Toxascaris > Toxascaris leonina. The sequence continues at coordinate 11,956 of JAARMF010000578.1, read as the reverse complement.
CAGCTTTCCGGCTGCAAAGTACATCAAAACATTGATTTTACAGCAATGATTTTCTCACACCGCTTTATTCATTTTTCCATGCTTGCACAAAAGCAGAGGCTCAATCCACCGCAAATGAAGAATACGACAAACGTGTTATGCGTTTATGCCATGAGGAACAAAAGCACGAATGGATCGTGTGCGAAAAAATCGAGACTGTTACACATGTGTTAAACATGATGCACTCTGTTATGAATACAAGCCTCCCTTTTATACGCATAAAGCAAGTTTTTCTCCTATCTCAAAGGGGACCACATGATGACACGAAGCGCATAATCACATACTGACACTTGGAATATTGTTTGAAATAGTTTAGTTCACTAGTTTAGATAGTCTGAAATAATCCCCGAAGGTATGGGCGGTACCGCAAATTTATTTGCGACTTATTTGGCTTTCGCATCGCCATGTCGAAGCCTTTCGCCTTCTTCTTTTGTGCAATGTGACACTTCTTTTCCATGGGTCACATACGTTTGAAAGATGTCTTCGAAATATATGGTCGTATTTTTTGCTGTGTCCCTAAGTTTCGATTATTTCAGATGCGATAAGATCTCGCGGTGGCTATGGTTATGCAAAAGTTTGCTTTTGACAGATTCACTCCATGGGCCATATGCTACGTAAAAACTGTTCCTCATGCGAATTTTTAGGTTAGAGAGACTGATACCTGAAATTACTTGCGGTCGATGGAATGAAATGCTCCATTTCAACCCAACTGATGTGCGAACGGGGTCAAGTGGAAGGCGCAAACGACATAGAACAAGCCAAATAAACCAATATCTAATCAGATGCCAAAGCGCCCCTTCACTTCTCATTGCTCAGATTTTTGTTTAGCCTCTTGTTCTATAATTCTAGAAGCGAAGTCAGGACGGGAGCCTCGATCGAAAACATGTATTCCGGATTCTCAATCTCGGTGTTTATTTGGAGCTCCAGTTCTTTTGGCACCCCCAACTGATATATTTCAAAGATGCCGGAACTATGACACTGACTCTCTCCATTCCTGACCTTTTTGGAAATAAAATTTTTCCCAAGATTCCACTCCCTTGATTTCAGGTTCTGATTCCTTAACATACTTAGGAAAAAACACTTTGGAATGGTTTACTATTGTTCATTAGTATAGCTGCTCATACAGGGAAGTTTTTTAAGACGAGTAATTTTGTAATTCGAAAGCATTTGAGCAGCTTCATCACATTTCCTGCAGAATTTTTAGCGAATTTTACCTTCGGTGGTGACATAAGCATTTGTATTTGAAACGCTTTTCAAGATGCTGCTCATATCGGAGCGACTAATTCTTTGCAGACAAATATTCTTCAAATGGCGAATCACTTAAAATATGTTGCAGCTGCGAGCACTATCAGACAGAAGAAACTAAAAGCATACGAAAAGTGCTGCAAATGTTATAATAAGGAATACGTGACTTAATATAAGCCACTTCTTTGAGACTAATGAGAATGACAAAAAACCAAAGGCGCATGTGAAGTCTGCAGCGATTGCTCGAATAACTATTGTCGAGCGCAGTTTTCGGCTGGATGGCTATGAGTGAGTGGACAACAATTAACAACGCCGATCAAGCATGAATGGAACGGAGCGCGAGGGGGTGGGATTTGGCGCACTCCCCGAAGTGGTAGTAGGACGCTGTTACCGCTTTCGAAGGGCCACGACCCCATCACGAGCTTGCCAGCAGCCCGGCTTTCAGTTCGCTGGCAGCAAGGATACATCCCATTCGACCGCGTCACTCAACCGCTGAAACGTCGTCAAGAAAATCAATCCTTGCAAACGCAGTAGTAGTCTCACAATGATTCCTATATGATGAATACTATGTGGTAGGAAGGCTTCAGAGAATACCGATAATTCCCTGGCGAAATCCTGAATCAGCATCATCCAAGATCATATGAGCAAGAACCTTAAGTTGGCATACTAAGATGCATTCGACGAGGCCCTGGACCCACAGACCATTGGACCGATGATTTTTAATAGTTTTTGCGTCGACCAAAGAGCTATTTTTTTACCAAGTAGAACTCAAGATAATGGGATATTTGCTGAATTCTGCAGAATTTTCCTTTTAATATAAGAGTAATTCAGTTTTATTTCATTTTGCTTGGAGCACATCATTAGATAAATTTACTGATTGGCACCACGCAAAAAGTGAATACACTAGGGAACCGAACAAATGAACCTGAAGTTTGCTTTAAAAGTTTTTACTAAAAAATTTCTTCCAGCATAAACTCTCTTATTTTGCAAGAACACTGCAGCGTACCGATTATGGATGCGCGAATTTTTGGTCAAAACTTTTAGACGGAATTCAAGAAATCTCAAAGTTAAGAGTGTTTTTTAACGCCCCACTATCGAAGTACGCATCAAATTGATCATGTAGTCAATACTTTGATTTCTTCCTTTAGGAGCAGATAACGATGTGCCTCAGCAGTCTACGAAATGACAGCACAACGGAACGAGTAGGCTACATGACACTGAGTGTTGCTCGCTAATCTCTAGAGTAATGTTCTTCCGTTGCGCACTTTGACTTACTGTTAAAATTGATGCGAAGATCATTTTATTTTTTACACGCAAACAATAATTTCTAAAAGTAGCCAAATTGCTCAACAAAAAAACGGAAACAAGAAAGCCACATTGACAGATGGGAAACGCTGACTATGACGTTGTAAGCAGGCGATCAGCTGTTTCCCGTTTACACCGATGCAGCAAATGCTCTCCGGAATTGTTTTTCGTCATTGTGAGTAGGCAAATCCAACAGGCAATTCCAGCGCCTGTAACTGCCCATTTAAGTGTGCCACTGCAGCTGATCTTTATTTTTGCACCATAGAAAAGCGATGAGAATTTAAATGAATATTTCCTACGGAAGAAAAAGCGACCGAGGTCGTAGGAACGCGTGACATGTGTTGCAATTGTTTTCTTGGGAGGCTCACCCGCGCTTCCTAGCAGCCATTTTCAGTCGCATCAGTGCTTGCTTCGTTCACAATGAGCATTTTATTATCATAGCTCTCTGACATTCACACAGGTCACCTTTAATGAGCACAATGATTTATTTAGAGAAGGTTGTGAACGCATGTTCAAAAACTCGAGAAAAAATTGAAATCATTTAAGAAGCGGAATTCGAAAATCGTTGAAAGTGAACAAATAAATGAATGGGGATAAAAGATAAGAGATCATCTTGCTTTGTGACTTTGTCATATTTGAATGGCGAACATCAAAAGATCTCTTTAACAAGTTTGTGATGTGAACGAGATGTGCATGGCAGTGATGCGAAAGATTTGGTGATTTGGTGAATTATGCACACTAGCGCGTGCTTCAAAACGGTAATTACTTTGTGCACCTGTGCTAGATGAACCATATCCATATAGACACTTAGTGGGCGGTCCCTCATCGATGCTCATGATTGCTTCAAACAACATATTGCACAGATTAAGCGAAAGGTTATCTAGCATTCCTACTTGTCTTACCGGTATTTGTCAGCTCAACTCCGTTGTTTGAAGTATATAAACTCAGCGCAACGAAAGCTAATTTCGAATAAGACAGAAACAAGCGGCAAGTTTCACATATATTCCATCTTGCCATTCGTTCATTCACACAACCATGAAAAAGATTGAAACTCAACTGCAATTTAATGTAATTACGATTACATATGATTTCATGATTACAAATTTTGTCAATTCATAGCAATTTCGGCTCATTTGACAAAATTCGTCATCAAATATGTTTTTGGCTACACCGACTGAAGCGCAAAAAAGTTCAGAGAATACTTTGCAGAAATGTTCTTCACTGTTTATTTAAAAGATTTGTTAAATCTCGTAGTGGTGATCTTGTTGGGCAAGAAATTATCGTTTTACAAGAATGGAAAATGCTGTCACAAGTTGCGCATTAAATCGCTCAGGAATGCAGCCTCACGGCATATGTCAGACGGATTTCAACGATGAAGTATATCCTGAAAAAGAATGCCTCATCCAATAAAAAAATCCATTGAAAAAAAAGAGGTAAATTTCAGTTCAGCTGGCTCAAAGGCGAAATTTTCAGGAAATCATTTTTGCTTTTTTTTAATGAAAAAAATCTACTGAAGCAATAAGTCATTCATTATGTCACGTTCAAAAATAGTACTTGACACATATTCATTTCACCAATTTCCCCTCAAAAAGACGGTTGCCAAACAATGCGAATCTTTTTTAGCGCAGATCATTAATCGAAGCATTGGACCAAAGCAAACAAGAGTGGTGAACTAAATGCCACATTGATGGCAGACGCATATATACTTGGTTCTCTGTTTGGCAGACAAATATTTAATGATTGTGGCTAAGAAGATGCGCAAAAGCAACAGAGAGTAGCCGCAGGAAGTTGATAGAATGCTGAGCCGCTAACTAGAAGTGAATCGGGACAAGATCACGAGCGGCCGGTCTGTACCTCGAAAAATATGCCCCATTCTAACACATTTCGAATATTCATCTTATTACTCATCAACAGGAGACTTGTCAAATGCTGTGACGAATATGCCCTTCAGTTATGTGCTCTAAAATTCTTTTGAAACGGCTGATCATTTTTTGAAAGGGAACAGCTAAGTAATCTGCGTAACTGTTAAGTGAGTGCATCAAGAAAAAATTCACATAAAACGCCACAATTTAGAACCTAAAAAAAGATATAGGACGAACCAAGAAACGATTCGCTTCGTAGACCCACCAAACACTTTTAGAGCGATGGAGCTAATATGTGTGTTCGATCTCATTAATTGTTAATTAGTCTCAGAGACAAAACAGAGGTTCATTTCACACACTGCGCTTGACGCATGCAAAATCAACCAGACAACACTAATTTGCGCAAAAAGAAGGCATAGGGCACAGGTGGCGGCTGCATGTCAAACAACTGGGACAGCTGGAATGTTGTGTATGCGAGGTCGATCTTCCTGTAAGTACAGAGCAAAGAAAAAAAGCGCCCAAAGTTGGTTGGATTTTCGAATATGCCGAGGATAACGGATGCAGCTGATCGTACTAAATATTTGATGCGTTAACATCTGCGCAAAGATGTTTTCAGTACACGAGCGTCGCAAGTTCCAGGAATTCAGAGGCTTCAGCCAAAAACTCACCAAATGTCTTGAAAAGAAGGCAGGAAATAGAAGGCCATAGTTTCGAGTAATATAACCCTTATTATCCCAGTATTCTTTGTTCTTATGCAAGAATTTACGGAAAACGATTATAGAATGAAAGCTTCAGTTGGGAAAAAATGAATTAGAAAGATGTACAATGAATAATGCACTCGACGAGGCAGCTGGAAAACAATGATGAGAGACGCATGGACGCTGTCACGAAAGCATTTGGGCGTTGAACAGTTCAGTCCTTTTGATCGAATTTCCCGAATGAATAGATACGTAAAAGCTCTTGACAACTGCCCAGTAGCACAACGCCGTAGCTGGAAATGCCTAAGGTGAGCGAAATGACCGTGGCAGACCGCTGCAACTCACTCGAGGCAATAATAGTTACTACTGGGGCACCTCATCGGTAAAGCGATAGCAGCCTCGCATAGGCACACTCGCGACTTTCGTCGATCTAAACCATCTTCCTCTATCGTCTGGTTGCTAAATAACAGCAGGAGTGGCAAAACTTGTATCCATCAATGGAACGGCATAAAAATATGAAGATACTGATACAGATATTGGAAGGCGAACGGATGCCTGGGAAGGATTATTGCAGAAAAATAAACGGTTACAGAGCTATAGTGAGGCGTTGTTTGAAAAGCTCTTAACCTTTATGTGCTGCAAAGGTGACGGCATAAAGCTTTTAGCATTACAATAGAACACATCACCTTTGTTCATTCGGCCGCGGTGACGTTAAGAGCAACGTCACAATGCACCACATTCGCTTTCTTCTGCCAAATATTATTGAACATGGTTGACTTCACTGCGTAAATTCCATTTGTTCAGACGATTTGAAACCTCGAAAGACCGTAATCAACCAAGGATCGGAGCGCATACTGCGCTTAAGACAGGAATGCGTCACTGTGACACATTAGCCACAACAAGTGACGAAAAACCCTTCATCTTCTCTTTCGAAACATTAGCTGCTTCTTAGGCCTAACAACACTCGCTAACGGATCTTCTGCGGTGTGGAAGGTTCATTAATTGCACTGCTCATAGACAAATGTGTAAAAGTCGATGAATGAAACAAATGTGGTATCATCGCAGTCGAAGGACCTGAAAAGAAATTTCTGTATGTGGGCAAGAATACTTTTCGAAATGGAGGAGCCATAAAACTATTTCGATGAGAAAGTCGTCAACTCTATTTGCATTAACTACACAAAGTAAAAGTTATGCCTATGATGATAGAGGAGAGTGCTCTAAAAGTTGTGGTGCACAAAGAGAAAAAATGAATGGCACTTTGCATGTAGAAATTTAAAATAATAAAATCAAATACGCAATGAAGTGTAATGGCTTAATGACCTATGTATTTACTAATGTTGTCAGACGAATATTTTTGCTCTCAGAAGTGTTTATTTTCCACGTCCGAGACAAGCTTTTGGCTGATGTGGCGGAGCGAGCACAGAGAAGTGGCCGACAAACACAAAGAAACACGGGGTGGTTGACTATGATCCATTGAATTGAGCTCATGCACTCTCTCATGCCGAACAACAAACTATGCGGGATTTTTTCGATTCATGTGGCTCGTTCATTGAAAGGCTCAAAACTCGAGCTGTCAAAAATACGGGCAACTTTATAGTGGCAAATGAAAAAAAAACCATGTCCAGGAAATTTGCGTTGCCATTCCACGCAAGTGCGCAAGGTTGCACGTCCTCTTTGTAAACCAAAAACAGTTTCACGTGTTCACAAATCGGTTTTCCGGTATTCCTGTCTTCTCATCATTTCCATAAAATTCCTTGCAATGTTCTGTCAAGGGACCACATTTGATTTACTAGAAGCCCAGTGTGTTATGTTTTTCATAGAACCTTAGAAGCTAGGGATGTGAAGGATTTCCACTCAACAAAGACCTCCGAAAAATTTTTTTTTCAGTTTTGACAGCAGGCATTCGAAGCACTTAGAAAACCCTGCATTTGAAGAAAACCTGTACTCAGTAAGAAACAATCTTTATGTCATAATGCGCAAAATGTTACGTTCATTGAAAGGCTCAAAACACGAGTTGTTAAAAATACAGGCAACTTTATGGTGGCAAAAAGAGCTAACAGTACACGACCTCAATTTTGCTTATTGCAAGCTCTTCGAAGACAGCACTTCAAATACTCATGCCGTTGATGAGTGGACTAATCTAAAAACATTTCGAAGCTGCAGTTATCAATATGCGATCTTGGTAACAAGCACATTGGATCTACCCTTTTATAGTTTGGTTCCGTTTCGCGCGTGCGTTTTGTTTTTATGCTTTATTTTGCTGCAGAATTTTTGTCGTCTTTGTGCAAAATGTTTTACTTATCACTTGCACTATTGACAAAAAAGTGATTAATGCTTCCGTTATGGAAATGAAACTTACAAATGGTTTCCATTTTCAGTTCACCATGAGCTGCTGTTTCGAAGTATTTCTCATTTCACGCGTTTTATCATGAAGAGTCGTTAATGTCGAAACAGCCTCGCGTATTTTCTGTTTGTAAGTCTGTCTGCTTCTCGATGGACTCTTTCTTGTTCAACAGATGGCTCCACTCATGGATTTCTATGACAAGCCTCATTATTTTTGAGTCCTAAATTGTAGCATTTGCAGATTAAATCGTAGCGTAGAAAGAAGTGTAAAGATATTTTTAATTTCAGCCCTCTTCAGGAATTTCCTGATGGTCTACTTATCACTTTTTATCTGTAGTTGGCATTATTTCCTCTTAACAAAAATTTTGTTGCGCGCAACGAGAAGCTTCGAAGCGATCGGTAAAAAACGAAGTGCAACGCTAAGAGGGTCAAATCGGAGACCAGGCGAGCTCTTCAAACGCACTCGAATGTTAAGTTGATTGTGGCATGTGCTTTGTGTGCGGAAATTAGCCGGCAACTTATTGCGATGCTAAAGCTCGGCCAACTGTTATATGCGTTAAAGAGCATCTGTTTCGATTGTTTAAAGTTGCACCAACGAACTGCACGTTAACGCGTGCTCTCAGCCCTGAGCTTGTCATTCGCAAGCCTTATCCTTTATTCGCCCGTTAATCCCCGCTGGCGGTCATCGTTCATGTTGACAATGTTTCACAATTGCTCTTCAACGCCCAGCTTTCAAACATATTTCTTGAGAAGTCGAACTAATGAGCAGCCTAGCTTTTGCAATGTTTCGCCGGAAACCACACAAAATTGCTCAAGAGTTTTGCTTTCAAATATCAACAAACGCAGCAAATAAGTCTCGTTGTCGTGCTTCTGGAAATGCAGTTTTTTATAGCATCCGGATTGTCTAATTGTTGGTTACGTTTTGCTTCTGCATAGAAATTAGCATAATTATTATTGAATAGCACTTGTTCTGATTAATGTATCAGCTGTTGCGTTCGAAAATCCAAAAGATCGATAAAAATTGGTGGATTTGATGTTATGATAATTTCAGATTGCAACTATTCGAAGCGCTTCGTATACAGCCTTGTTTATAAAGAGGTAATTCACTCGTCCTTTTCAAGTGGAAGGTGTCTTCAAAATATTCTCGTTTTTACATTTAGCACCTTTCTACGAGTTACGGAGGAATTGAAGAAATAGTCATGATAATCAGGCTGGGCGAGTTTACGGGTGGAGTGTGGAACAGCATTCTTCAAGAAAGTGTTGTTAAATAAGAATTCAAGCGGGAAGCATACCCACTGAGATAACTGGGGATTTTTCTACTTGTTTTTCATCAGACCACCCTGTCCATTGTGCATGGTGAATTCTTAAAAATGGCTACGCTTACGAGGAACGAATCTGCAGTCAGCATGGTCATATGGTGATAGATTTTTGTAGAAGCAACATTTGCTGCGATAACTTTTCAAGCGCCAGAGCGAGGGATTTTACTCAGAGATTCACTACCGTAAGATCCGAGGTGATTCCAACCTCTAGAAAAAAGGAAGTGGAGGAGCTACAGGGAATGTGAAATACCGTGCCTATTGACTGGCCTTCATCTATTTCCCTCAGTGCATCTTTCATATAGATCTCCAGGCATGTTTTCCTGAAGGGAAACTGAAGAAGAAAATAGATCTCGACAAATGCGCCTAGTTGGTCACTGTTTTCACCGCCTGCAATAGAAAGAAGCATGTCAGTATGAAAAAAATTTCTTGAGAAATCTTTTCATTTTCGGCCGAAAGTCTCGGGAATTATTAAAAAAAAAAAAAAAAAAAAAAACAAGAAAAAACAAAACCGCAGATTTCTTCCAAGAACATTCTTCACTAAGTTGAACGAGTTTTGATATGCTGTCGGTTGCCACGAAAAGTGTCCATTGGGAAATGCGAAATGCGTTGTCAAATCTCTTTCTGCACGAATAATAAAGAATGGATTGGGCGTTACATCGAAATTGCAAAATTTATAGCATCGATATATGAGTGGAAAATTCAAGAAGTGCGTTATAGGCATACGCATTTCAGAGAAAACGTATTGTGTGGTTGGAATCGCAAATGGTAATGCCTGAACGGCAATGGACAGCAGACAAATGGCATGTGGACAGGTGAAACGACAAGGCTCTCTTGCCTCATAGGATTTTCTCTTTCCATGAATAATTGATCAGAAATGATGAGTGCTTGCTAGGTTATCAGAGGTCTGTTTGCAGTTTCGGTAAACAGTGTAGACTACTGACTCCTCAAGCTACGCTAGCTGATATAAAAATCTTAAAATTTCTTACGCACGTGTGATAGTAGGATCATCTATGAGCTCCTGACTATGTACCTCTGAGTTCACGAGTTCACCATGACGCCATGCCTCCCTGATAAACGGAATCAGCCGCCGTCCTCCTCTCTCCCTCTTTACCTTGCAACGTTAATGCGCATTTGATTTCGTAGAAAAGAATGAAAGTATTTGAAAGTCAACGTTTTATGAAAGACGATCTCTCTAGCTGTTTTGCAAGAATTTCAGGCAGCAAACCTTTGCATCTTCTAATAGGAAATTTTTAGCGGTCTAGTTGGGAACGTAGCAAAACGTCAAAATAGTTCTGACTCTTCTTTCACGCATCAACAAACCGAATGAAAAGCAGAAAATTTTGAACGTTTCCGTTCGAAAACGCGATTCGCTGTTCGTTAAACGCTTTGATGGCAAACACTTGCTGAATACATTAGCTTTGAACGCACTCAACAGCGCAATGACACAACTTTGAATAACTCATAACGCAATAAAAAAGTCAATTCCAAAAGAGTGGGCGTTTCGAAGCAATTCATTGAAAACTACTGTTTAATGATTCGAATATAAAATTCAGTTAATCTCGCATGGTCGAGTGACGGCGAAAATAAAATAACACTTTTCGGCGACCTCTATTCTTCGAGCTTTTTCCTTAACTGATGAGCACATTCTTCAGGAAATGTGCTGAGACTACGAGGTGAAAGATTATCTTAACGAAAATAAAGTGTTATTCTCACAATCAATCACCTAACAGCGAAAAACCTAAAAAAACTTCATTGACAATGTTATACCAGAATCGTCTGCATTCCCTTTCGAAGGTTCTCAAAGTTCAAGCGGGATCTCCAGCCCGGCCTTCTTCTCTACCCTTCCTTGCACTCCCTGTCTCTCCTCCTCCCGAGCTCCCTCTTTGTCAATACAAACATGCAGCGATCAAACATTATTCATTATCGGTGAATTTTAGGTTTTTCTTCTTCACCTTTAAGAAGTGTTTAGAAATCACTCAAAGAATGTGCAAGGCTGCACCGCATGTTTGATATATTTGTCTAGCATCTAAAATCATTTCTTCTGTACAAGACAACGACCCCTAGATTATAGCTCCATAGCCAGCGGATGAAAGAAAAGAATGAGAGAGCACTTTTCAGCACTCTATTATATTCTATGTTCTGCACGCGAATTGAATCAACACATTCGGAATAGCACTCTAGAATGTGAACGGTTGAAATCGAACGAACTAAGATGAGGTGCACAGATTTGTTCCGACGTCATGGAGGCCATTAACGGTATCGAATTATTAATTTACTGAAAAGCGTCGAAAGGGACAACTGAAGGCGAAAGCGCTTACTGCTAATAGCACTATACACGGAGCATCAAACAGATGGTCACAAGAAAGAAAGCCGCGCCAACGAACTGTAAACGAACACAGCCCAGTCAATCCATGCTGTGAATTAATATTCATTAGACAAATCAGCCCATGAGAGCGGAAAGCAGTGGTCGCCGGAAATAGAAAGGATGGAAGTGGGGAGGGGTTGCAGTGCTCGTCAGCATCTCGAATGGACTGCAGAATCAATTTTATAGTCGTGAACAATTGAAATCGCCCAGAAAAAGAAACTCTGCGTCATTTCCAGCGCTGACTCGGCTCCACTGCCACCATGTGAGGTTTTTTCCCTCGCTCGCTATAGAGACAGAGGATTCGTTCGCAAGCTGGGTGCGCCTTCATCAGAACCTTCCCGTCAATCAATTGTTTTATGCCCTTTGCAAATTTGCTTTGCAAAGGCGCATTTTGGCCACATCTTGTCTACTCGTATATTCTGTTCCCCAAACGCTCACCGTAATCGAAAGAAACAAACCCAGCTGTGATGCAAGACAGCAGTTAGCCAAAAATTTCGAGCGCGATTACAGAATGAAAGACTTCCTCGCAATATTCAAAGCCATTTTAGAAGCTTGACATTTCCATTTCTCTGTGTAGCGGCATATACTCAAATAAGCCTGCTGCTCTAGAAGACACCTCAGGAAATTGGAATAAGGCTGTTGTCAGGGAATATTTAAGTGCTGGATGAGCTACAACTCCAACGCCTAAATTGATAAGAAGATGGTAAGAAATGCTTGTGAACGAAGGATTGATGGCTTTTCTAGTGGAGATTGATGTGTGCAAAATTGTAGTAAGCAGAG
>JAARMF010000577.1:63150-76516 GCA_022844705.1 Toxascaris leonina | reverse complement strand
CCCCCCCCCCCCCCCCTTAGCAACCAAAATCCATCCTCACCAAACATCAAAGTACTCCGTAATTTATTCGAATATTAATTTTCTAAATTTCACGATTAAGAATAATAAAAATTCTAATGAAAAGAATACTGATAACGTGTTCGTCTTTGGGTGGCCATGGGATGCCCATCTTCCTTCGTTGCCGTTCAATCTCCCGATACTGCAAACATTGACAGCAGTGGACGAAAACAGTTACGCTCTCAATATTACAGCAAAAAAAAAAAACTTTGAAAAATGACAGTTTTCCAATTTCCAAACACAAGTGACAATAGAAGCAAGAATCTAGTACACAAAAAGAACGACGCAATTACATAAGAAGTCGACAAACGAATCCGCAGTGTTAATTTTATTCACTCAACATCGACTGTTTTGCATTCAACAACTATGGAGACCGACCGCACTTGAAATGCAACCATCTCACCTGGACAGCAAACAAATTTTTTTCTTCTCCGTAGCTCTGACGATGCAGCTTATTCAAGTGTTTGGCTCATCAATGGAACAATGTAAAAACCAATACAGAAATTAATCCTATGCAGTGTTTTTGTCACTTCTCTTTTTTGATTTTTTGTCACGTCCTCAGCCATTCCGTACCGTTTAGAACATTATGTGGTCTATTGCTTTTGAGTAACTGTGCTATGGCTCAACAGCATTTCACCCATTTCGCTGTTCCTGCCTATTTGCTAGCTATCTCTCTCGCGTGGGACCCTCAATGGACTCTTCATTTAAGACACTATAAATAACCGTCCCTTTTGACAGTATAAATCTGAAGTAATTCTCACGTCATTTGGCCTTTTCTCTACTTTGTCTGTTATGGTTGTAAAGGTTAAATAGGTTCGTCAACTCCCCTTCAAGATAACTCGGTCAGTCCATAAAAACCACTCTCCCATGATTCCAAATATGAAATCTAGGGCACGCACTGATTCGATACCCCACACAATCGGCTCTATGCAATCGCAACTTTTTTGCCAACTTAACATCGAGGTATTTTTTAAAATCAGTCATAGGCTATATGCGAAGGGTCGACTCGCTAAGAAAGAAAGGAAAAATCATAAAATCACTCAAATGTATACCCCACTAAATAACTGCTCCAAACTTTTCTTCGACTCTCTATCTACGATTTGACGCCATAATTACAATAATGTACAATTTGTATAGAGAACTGATAAACTAACCGCCGAATCTCTTTCCCTGTCTCGCCCTCTCGATGACCCTCTTCTTTCTTCCGCCGCATTCCCCCTATGGTCTCTCCTTGTCTCTCCGCTTTTCTCACGCTCTCTCGATCTACTTCTTCGTGTCCTTTTCGCTGACCGCTCACCATAACCTCGGTTTTCGCCGTAGTCTCTCTCCCTGTCTCGATCTCTATCTCGGTCTTTCTCTCGCGAACGGTCTCGCTCTCGATCTCTGTCCCTTAAAGCCGTCTTTTGACCTAATAAAGGTACTCTGAAAGATATTCTGCTGATTGACCCGATTCAGTGTTTCGCCACCATGTTGCAGAGCAAACCCTGCCTTCGAAGCTCTTTGTGGTTCATATTCCCCTTTTTTGCTGACATCAACTAAAGCCATCGATTACGAAGAAGTACCACATAAAAGAGATTATCGAACAATGGCTCTAATATATCGTTTCGAATCTTCAATTGTAAGTAGTCAGCATGCAAAATCCAGCGGCTACAACCGAATTTCATTCGATTACAGTTCACAATGACATTTCCGCCCAACGTAAAGGGGCAACTCGGATATTGTGGCTTAAACTCAAACTAAAAGAGAGCAACACATAAAACATCGGGATGGCGGTACGATTACAACCACAGTTAAATGCAATTTTACGCAACATACAAAGAAAAAGCTGCCACGAAATATGACATTTTTATGTGACAGACGTTTTCATCCATCTTTGCCAAAACGAGCAAAATATGTGTATATTAAAAACTTTGCAGCATTTTTAGAAACACAAGATTTCAGCACCCGAAACGGCACAGGTGGTGAGAAAAAGTGGGCAGAGACGGAAATGGCGACTGAAAATGCCTCTCGAACCCCCCGCCCCCCTTCTGTCCACTTTGGTTTAACGGGCAAACAACGAGTATGCCAAATATACCATCAGGTAACACAATTTATTGTGTGAGTGACTGACTCAATTTATCCATCGACAAGATGAACAATTAGCGCAACCTAGAGCAACTTTATTCGAGAAATCCTATCGAATGAAACGAAACCCCTGTCTAATGAGGCAATCTCGATCGATTACAGCATAGAAACTGCCAGCTGAATGCTCTTTCACTTTAAAGGTGGAAGCATACAAAAAGAGATCACACATCAAACTTCATCCAGCTCCTTCTATATGTATAACAGCCTCCTACATACTACATAGTGCGAATATGATGGGAAAGACGGAAATAAGGTCCTCGAAGAAATATTCTGATGAGCCAAGTTAAGAATTAGCAATGGTCCTGCATTGCAACTCAGATCTGCATAATTATAGGAAAATAGTGACGGAAACGACTATCGACGAACTTGATTTACATCCTGTCTTAATAAGTTATTCTCTTCTGTAATCCTTTTTCTCCCCTCCTTCCTCAATGAAATTCAGAAAACCCGTTCACATTCAAATAACACAAATTTTAATGACGCAACTCAGACGGTCTTATGGGATCCGCATACAGTCAAATACCAACTTAGGCGCCTCTATTTGGCCAAGAAAAGAGCTTTGAAAGATAAACAAAAACTTGGCAAACTCGAGCAGCCTATATCAATCCAAATACCATCTTCCACATAAGACGAAAAGATGAATTGAAAAAAGACCTTGAGCGTTCATGTCTTCTATCGTCCCTTCTCTCGCGCTCTCGATCCCTTCGTTCTCTATCATCTCGGTCCCGATCGTATCTACTATCCTCATTCCGACGCATGCGATCATCCTGAATTTACTATTTCATATATATCGCTGAAAGTGATAAACCGATAAAGATAAAAAAGCAAGAAGCTTTCAAAACGAAACTCGAAATCAAGAGAAATAAACCGCGACAGAGCAATATCCACCCAATCACAGCAATAAACCCATAATGAGCATACTATGTATCCGGTGGAAGAATGTCTTTTCTCAATTTAAATCCCATATGCGACTATCACAACACGACACTCGGCGAATAAACTCGGAAATACGAGTTTGTGTGGCTATTTATTTGACCTCCAGAAGAAAGACAATAGACTATCCTCCTTTTGCACCACAAATATGAAACGCCAGATTGCCGTTGCAATAAGGGTATCCTCAACAACAGAAAAATAGAAATATTTCGTCGAAGACATTTTTATGGTAACGGAAGGAAGCTAAACTCAATACGGCAGGTAAATTAGCCAGCAAAACCGTGCCTGCGAAAGTACCTCAAATATCGAAACGCAGTTGGCCACCAGTATTAAGTCACTACACCAAATGGAACCAATGTCAATAGAATATAAATAAATTAATTAACATTTCATACATGACAGTTACAAGCAGGAGGAGATCTGTTCACCTGGTCAAGATCCAAATGGCTGTGGCCTGACATTGGTGCGTTATGTGCCATAGACGGCTGAGCCATTGGTTGCGTTGGAGGTGCACTCACATAGCTAGGCGGCGGCATGTTCGGTATGAATGTGGGAACAGCTGTTGGCGGTTGTCCACTAGGAATCTAGACGAAGGATATTAATGTAAAGATTACCAGATGGTACAACAAGCCTGCGGAATGTCCCACGCTGTCGGTCTTCAGATCCTCATCCCTGTGTCAAAGCCCATGAAAGAGCAGCTTCTCTCAATCCCAGCCACTGTTTCTTAACTTCGGTTACAACGCTGCGACTGTTCTGGCGTACAATAACAAAGACTAATGTTTGAAAATTACAAAACGAACATGAAAAGCAGAAGACCACATCCATAAGTCACCAGAAGTCACACCCAACATCCCCTTAAAACTAGCGATTCAAAAACTACCTCCTATCAATCTCCAGTAATGCTAAACATATGCGCCATCATCGAGTGGCTCAGACCTCCCTTCATAAAACTGAAGTTGTTTGCGCCAGTTTACTCAATGATAGGCTTTCTTCTGGAGCAAATGGAGTTCACTTCCTTGCAGCAGAACTCTAGACAGATAGCGGGGAGCAGTAATCACTCTATCCTCCTCCAAAATTTAGAGAAAAAGGCAGGGAAGGAAGAATGCAAGCAACCACAGAAACAGAAAAAAGCAGCTTAACTAACGAGACAACATCCCTCTGATGGGTCTTTCAAAAAAATCTTCGATTCATTATATCATCGTATCATCAGCATTAGCATACCCAAGAATATCTCTGAATCTACTGCGTGTCACTGCGGTAAATCAAAGCCATATTATTAGGTCCGGGTTGATTCAATACAAAAACAGTCGTGCAATCCTTGTCAGGAACACAACATACACTCGATAATCAAATCACAAATTGCCACAAACACGGTCAAATAGATTCAACAAAATCGAGGTGTGATGGGCGCTATTTCTCTTCGCACATTTCTGTAAACAACAGATTCTCCTTCAAACTGCACTCGTCAACAACCGAGTTCACTGCTAAGCAAATAATAGCACAGAACCAACCATGCGCTGTGCAGATGCTGGTGACGCCATCATAGCAGGTGGAAGCGAAATACTTGCAGGAGCGGTCGGTGCAGTTGCATTCAACGGTATCGTGATCGGCGCCGCAGATGCGAGTGGTGGTCGTGCTGGCTGTGCTCCTGCCGCAGCAGCAACCGCAACCATTGTAGCGACATTTTGTCGAGCAACTTGTACACGAGCCACTGCAGCTTGCGTAAGTGCAGAAAGCCGTTCAGTGTGCAAACGTTGGATCTCCTCTTTGGTGTCCGGCTCACGTAGCACTGCTTCGGCCATACTTAAAAAATATTCACCGTTTTTCTCAGCTTTGATTACAATTTGCAACTTTCTGACCTCGAATTCATACCTTCAGAGTATCCGTTGCGTCGATGATATGAAATATAGACTAACGCCTTATTTAAAAAATAAAAAATCCCCCAAGTTTTCACACCATCCGCACACTTCGAAAAACGTAAGCGAGGATTTTATAATGTTTTAAATAATTTTCAATACAACAACCTAAATCATTTTTTGCACTTCCTTGACGCGGATGGGTAAACCTCACACTCACCACCATACACTCTATTTGAAACGTTTTCTTTGATATTTCTTAACAACTATCTCAACTTACACCATGTATCACAATATTTGCTGAAAAAGGGAAAAAAAGAGGACAGCCTCTTACCCCATGATCTGTTGCTTAGTGAGCTCATTAGGTCGTGGATCAATCTGCAACTTCCGTGCACCGTCTTCATCGCCACTCTCCTCCTCGTCACTATAGTCAAATTCCCGAGATAATAAACTCTGCAAATTTTCTGGAATTATTTGTGACACTCAAAAAAAGATGCATCTTTAGAGAAGCACTGAAAAGATGACTCGATGTCAACGATTTGTGCGCGAAACTGATAAAGGCGAACGCATGTGACCGACTCCTTTGATGTTGATGTAAAAATAATGACTAAATAACATGTCAGTGAACATCGACGAATAATTTGAGGTAATATTTGTAAAATAAACAAAGACTCGAGCACATTTGCGAATGCATAGATGTTGATCGGTTAGATAAGCAATCAAGAGATAAGACAGCTGAATGAATCTGCGCATTAAACTGATGTCGATGATACATGTTTAGCACAACCATCACTGAGTACCGTTCGCCACCCAATTCTTTTCTTCTTATAACCGGACTCACCACCTGTTGTTGCGCTCACATATGAGAAAACTTCCTTTTGTGATTTTAGAGAATTTTTTAGTTTTTGATAAAAATTCGCGAAATATCAGTCGGCAAGATCGTAAAAATAGGAAACTTCGCAACGAAATAGGAAACTTGGGCGGCACTGCTGCTATTAATGGTAACATTTCAGTGACGCTCGAGGGCATCAAGCGCATAGCAAATCTTGCGCTCTCGGGTGACTTTTCTTTCAAATTTCCGGAATTATCAATCCTCTAGCGACGCTTGCTTATCGCTTCACTACGGCTTATTACCCGAAAATTCCAAAATTTGAGTTGCTAGTAGAAAACAATCGCTTTTTGCATCAAGAGGAGAGCAAAACAGATGAGTTGAAATTCAGAACTCTCTAACACGAGGGGAAGAGACACAACTAAATGTGAATCGCTTGCACTCTCACCACTAATGCCTGTTAATCAGCTTCATCTCCTGCATTGTGATCACCAATGAAATTAGCCTCTTCACTATTCGCCGAATTGGAGTACGACTTCAAGACGGCCACAAAGGAGAAGAGAAGAAATAAAAAACGAACGATAAAAAGAGTGGAAAATATTATCGGCCTCAAATCATATGTTGCCTCATATTTTTATGAAATATCATATAAAAAGAGAAACCTTGATATTGCCTTGACGTTTTGAATCGATCTCTCTGCGTTCCACCAACTTGTCATTGACGAGCTTGTGCATCTTCTGAAGAAGCGCGTGATCGGAACTGAACATGCCCCCAAGATCGAGACCCATTGTCGTCAGCATGGCCAACGTCTCGCGCTCACTAACGCCCCCGTCAACACACTCATCGCTCGGCTCTCGCACAGGTAATGGCGGTGTATGTGCGCGTAGTTCCTATAAATTAACTAAATCCTACAACTGGCACTGACCATGCAGCAAACTTGGCTCTACCCTCATTCCCATTCCGTACGTTAAAGACAATCTTTGTACTGCATAGGCTATCCACTGGTGTCACCTATAAAAGGGGCACATATCCAACCTAGTCACCTCTAAACTACAGATCATGTTTTCCATAGTAGATACATCCTTCATGTGCGTAAAAAAACTCTAGCAAAAGATTGCAGTTCGTTTGTTTGCAAGTTTGTTGAAACAGCTTCAGCCAAGAGAAAACATATTACAGTCCAAAACATGGCTATCCTCTATACTTCCGTTATAATCAACTAAAGGTGCTAAAGATCCCTGTCAACCCAACAGTAATTACTTCCAGTTTTCACTGAAGCTTGCTTCATTGTAATTAATTTCAAAAATGCCCTATTCTTTATATCAAGCCACTAATCAACTGCCTGCTGCCTCTCTTACTTTCGTCACAATAAGAAGTGCATATGAAAAAACTACACTCAATTCTGAAATGTTTTATAATGGCGCAATATGTGAGCAATGCACTAAAATACGAATTACAAAAACATCCTCTTTCAATTCAGCGAGTTTCCAATTGAAATTTCGTTAGTTCGCTGCCTAGCCAACTGTCCCTTACTTACTCTCAATTAATTCTAATTCGGCCACAACAGAAAAAAGACTAAAATATATCACTCAGGTTATACCATAATCACTCACACCAGATATTCATACTTCCTCGCGATCAGCAAAACCTATTACACCGACTCATTCTACATCAAAAACAGCATTCGCCCTTTACCTCAGGCTTTTCTAATGAAATGTCCTGGTGACGAGGTAGTTTGGGTAATGAAAACAGCAATTAGAAGGACCGTTTTAGCGATTGGTGGCGGGGTCTGCGGTTCGGCGATTTTCTTTTTATCCACTCGCGCAGGTGTTCGGTTGTAAATCGACATATCCGCTTGATCACCTTTCACCGCCTTCTCCACTTGCATGCAGTCCGTCTCTGAATCCAATATAAATGTGATAAACAGCAGAATCAATACAGAGCACTGCCTTAGATTACAATGCGGCGCGGGATCCTCGAATGGGAGAGGAACGAAGAGAGTGGAGCGAGGAAATGGAGGGGAAATGAGAACAGGTAAGAGCGTACGATGCCCACCGAAAATATGAAAACCTCCAAGAGAAAAGACCTTAAATATTTGACATAGATGAATATATCTCACAAATTCCTCAACAAAAAGAATTAATAGCACTAACATTCCCTTCCCTCTCTAATGCCTAATGAACCATATGCTAAACTGATCTCTTGACCTTCCTCAGGTCTGATATCATTCAAACTCCTCATAACGAAACAATCTAACCATTAATCAGGTAGAATGCATCAAAAATAACAAATACTGAGCAGATGCACCGCAATAAACACCCCTTAATCAAAGAAAAAAATAACTGAAATTGATTAAAAAAAGATACACTGAACAAAATCAACGCCCTCATTAAAGAGCTCAAGAAAATACAGCAGTTGTTTCATATATTGCTTCATTCGTTTCATAAACGCATGAACTTCCTTAGCTTTGCTATCAGCTTCCCTCCTCCCTTATTCAGCGAGAAAAAATAAAACATTACTTGATAACCCCGCTTCGCTTTTTAAAATATACGAAACAATCTGAAAATGTTGAAACCAAATACTATAAAGCTCAAATGTCGCCTCTAAAATTAAAACACGCAGAAAGCATAAAAGGTCAACAACCCTACCGAGGTTATGTTGTTCGCGGCAATAATCCAACCAAGGCTTTACTTGTGCTTCGTCGAATACACCGTGACTCCTCCACAAGTTCAGCACCCGCACCACCTTCGGCTGCAATGCAATCCCGTTTACGCCGATCTAGGCAACTATCATACATTCACAACCGGGCTGAGCGGGACGGAGAAGGAAGATTAAAAAAAAAAAAAAAAAAAAAAAAAAAAAAAGCTGGAGAGGAGGAACATCTCAACTCAAAAATTAACCCCGATTATACGGGTCAAGCGGCAATGAAACATAAATAAGAACTGCAAGTAAATCATTTTATGCCTAGCAGTGCAATTTCAAATGAAATTCTTCAATAAAGAAGTGAAGCAATGAAATGCTTGGCTCGCCAACACTCCAACTTCAACAACCTTCAAATGGCCATGTGTTTGGCTTGTTAAGCTGATGTCTTTGCAACAAAACCAACAAACCACAATAAACCAAAAGAAACTCAGTGAAAGTAGACTTCTTGCACTTATCAAACGTGGCAATCCAATGTATGAAGAATCCAACAATTAAGCGAATGTAACCTTATCGTCGTTTTTGCAGCTCAGAAGGTTGGATAGGGTGGTTGCCATATTAATGGCAAAACGGGGCCCAAATACATCTTTATCCTTGAATTGATGGCGAGATTGCCTGATTATCGAGTCGATGCAGTACAATCCTGGGATCTTATAATCCGCCTTGCACTAAAATAATTTCGTTCACCATTTCACCAATTTATTCACTCATAAACTTTGTTCTTTAATAAGTGCTCATACTCCATTTATTCCAAACTGCAGTGGAAAGAGGATTCCAGTGGGCCTGGAAAGCGAGGTGAGGCATAGTTATTCAAGGTAACATTTCAGCCTCTCGCGCTTTCACGATTCCAAGCTTTCAACGCGGGGTATCACTGCTTAGTCCAATTTACCAGCACTTTACCGACCACATACTCGCTCTTTTTGACAAACTTCACTACACTACCTTGCATCATTCACCATATCTGCTTCCAAGTATGCGCCTAATAGACTGCAATCAGAGCTCCCGCTCTAAACATCAACGCAGCCTGGTCATCGAACATGCGTCGCGAGATATGCAAATCACCTATACACCTTAAGAAGAACAGCTTTACATAGCAACTCAAACTAAATTTAGTTTCCTTGAGTTGGAATCTACGGCCCAATATTTCTCGTCCGACCCCCCCCCCCCCCGCCCCGCCTTTTTTAATTCGTCTCGATCTCATCGAGATAGTTCCTACTTTCCCTAACCTACTTTCGCGCTCAGTAACACTGCTCGCGCCTTCTTCATTACGAGCGCTATCACATGCAAACAAATTTGCATAATACTTTCTTTTCATCTGAGTTCCCTTATTTTTCATGAAAACCATCATACACAGATACGATCCATNCCCCCCCCCCCTCCCTCTTAGAAAAATCAAAGCACACATTGCACTGGGGACATACCGTTTGATGTTGTGACAATGGAATAAACACGAATGGCCGAATAAACAGAAATGCAAACCTTCGTAAGAAATTTCTCGACGCAGAACACAATATGTTTATAGAATTTGATTGCTTTCATTGCAGCTTTCGTTATATCGACGATTTTCTTCTTGCTGATCGGTGGTTTAAGCTCATAGAGCGAAACCAACTGGAAATTACACTTTCACCTTAGTATATATAGATGTATTTTTATGTGCGAAATTTGGATAACAAAGACCAGCGGGATGCCAGATGAACGGAAGGAACTATGGAATATCCTTAGAGAGAAAGCGTTATTTTGGACCACTTTGTAATAAAATAATGAATATTATTTGATTCCTTGGAGCGAGAAGAAAAACGAAAAAGAAACTTTCTGGTCTAACATTGAACACTTTCGTTTTAGATGAATACGTCGATAAGTACCCATTAGCCGTTGGCTGAACGGTCGACTAACATCTAATCTTCGAAGACAAAGACCTCAATCAATTAATCCTGATTAGCTAACACTTTAAATAATACTTCGAGGAAATGATGGCGAAAAAAGCAGCACGGCATCCGAAGACGATTCTAAATATTATGCGATATCGATCTAACCGACAACTCTGTCACTTCCGATGTTCACCTTTATTCATCGAAGATTAAGTGGATTCAAGTACCGGGTGAAGGTACTCAAGATTCGTTTATGAGCATTTTTGAGACGCCAATCCCAGAACTATCTCTTTAGCGTCAGTGTTAATAGGTTATTGAAAAACACAAGAACTTAAGGTATGGAAGGGATAGTACCGCATTCGAAGGTTTTTGATAAGCTCTCGAATTTTGGCAAGATTATTGTTGATTTCGATAAACACTCTTGGTTTCGACAGGAAAACAGTAAGTTATATAATCTTTACAATCGATGGCATCTATGAAATTCACGTAGTTCCTAAGGCTTTGTTCATGACTGATTATTGATGCTAACAACGGTCGACCTAACAAAATTCGATTCAGCCATCGATAAAACTCAATCCCCATCGGGTTATGGGTTCGGCTTTTATTGGAGTCTGTGATTACGGATGTACACTGTAAGAGACACAATCTTATGTATCCGGCCAACGCGATAGAATGACGCAAGACAGCTTTAGAAATCAGCCACATTCCCTAATTTAAAGGAAATTCCCATACTCCGCAACGAATAACGAATCATTGTGATTATGAAGGTGGTACTGAATACGTCAAAGCACTGATGAATCGAGTTGTTGGCTGTATTTTAGTGCTAAACCTAAGGTGACATTACAACATCTCAATGGCGAATGCTAATCGACCTGCTTCACTCATGCACTGTGATAACTCGTGATGGAAGTTTTCGAGAAAATCTGACCATGTTCAAGTGGATTCAACTATAATTAATGGTACTGATTTGATCATAATTTGATCATATTTGATCGTTTACGATGATGGTCACATACTTTAAAGTACGATTAATAGTACAGCACTGCTCATTCTATTCCCCTTCTCTTACAGCGCTTCTCGAGATTAAGCTGTAGCACAATCATAAATCAGTAAAAGGAAATCAAACCTCAGCGTTGAAAGCTTTCACCACTTCGCTTTCCATCGTTTTTTCGCAAAGATGGTAATGAGATGACTTAACAGATCAGCGTGAGACAATACAGAACGACAAATGAAAATCGCCCATTAAATGAAGTGTTAAGTCTTAAAATATGCAATAATATTACACAATAATATTTGCACAGTTGTTGCATACGTGAACGCCATTAACCACACCATCAATGAATCTCAAATTCTGCCGAGAATATATCTAAATTTGCTTTAAAATGCTCGTTGAAGTTTAAAATACATTCGTATGAGGAATCCAAGCTAAATGAAACATTGCGAGCTTCGACTACACAATTACAGCACATTGGATATTTGCGCCACTAAAAGACGAATACATAGTACAACAAACGAGATTAAAATGCTAACTGATGGAAAAGCAATAAGTGTATAGCTAAAAAGTAGCCTAATTCCAAGCGCACAACTAAACTTGATCCTTCAACGAGTGGTTTTTGACTGTCACGTACCACAGCCAAATAAGGAATGGTTCCGACGGCGTGGATTTAGTGAGGTCATAGAGTTGAGACTCGTCTCAACTCCAGTCGTGGGCGACTATGCAGAGGGGTTTAACTCATGGCTAAGTCCTCCACGTGAAACAAACTAGAAATGCATTCTGAGAGTCGAGGGGGGAAGATTGATGGCGTCCACGCACTGGGCACTTGTCCCAACTCGGCCATACTCGAGAAACAGACGTTGCCTCGGTAACGGATGAACCTCCAAATTTGCAATCAAGCGGCCGGACCGAATCACGTGCACTGTGTAATCAAATTCACGTGTTCAGCGCGACCCCGTTCAACCACTCGATTCCGCCGAGTTGGTTTCATCATCTTTCCTCAAATGTGTCAGGACCATCCTTCTCCGACGCCACGCAAAAGAAGTTTAGCGAAACACGGTCAATCCAAGCCGAGATCACTCACGCCACCTACACCACACCACCTCCCACCTCCTCGCCTTCCCTTCCACACCTCCCAATACGACAAAATAACAACCCATCTAGAGCAACAACAACCAAACAAAACACAAAACACAAATCTTTCATAGTAACTGACCTTTGCAGAAAAATGTTTTGCCAAACAGAAAATCGTATGCAATTCATCGTTTGAAGACGAAATTACATCTGAAGCAGCTATATATTCCGACTTGTTCCAACGTTCTCTCAGTATGAAGGATACTTGTAAGACAGCTGTGCATCGAATGCAGAGGATTGCCCTCGAGCAATAGCCTTGTCTAATAGACAAGTCTATTGCCATCTCCGACCATATGCGAAAAAAGTTGGTCATCAGCAATGAACAGATGAAGTTTTCATCACAACAAGATGTCTCTGGAAAGAGCTTTCCGTTACTTCAAATTTGAATTTAAAAAACATCAAACGAAGCAGCTAAAAACCAACATGACTTTGAACTCCAACAGCTCTATTATTAGAGTCATCGAAAGTCGACGTTTCAGCAAAGCTATGAGAAGAACTTCAGCTATGATCTCGAACTCTCTAACTCAGCATGCTTTCATCAGCTATATTGCATCGCAAATACTACATAACCATACGAATGAGCTGACACGAAACAATTATACCTCGATACAGGTTAGTTCTTCGAAATCCCATGCACTCATCACTTCTCAGTTACTCATTTTGCATGAGCGAAGTTGGTACCATTGAAAGTCGAGAAGGTTATTTCCCGAAATATACAGAGTTCGCTCGCTTTTCTCATTTTATCACTCATTTTGAATTACGTCCAACTTGTTGTGAAAAAATTTATTTGCAGTAATGCTAACGTTAGGGATGTTATAAGAAGGAGGTAAGGAAGCTGAGAAAGGGCATATGGGTAGGGAGGGGGGGGGGGGGG
>JAARMF010000577.1:46422-62960 GCA_022844705.1 Toxascaris leonina | reverse complement strand
GGGGTACTGGCTTTCAGTTGTGGCAATCGTTTTGCGCACATCTGAAAAGGGAGTACTTTCGGGTACAGTGGAGCACTCCCAAATCGCCGACGATACTATGCTTTCGAATAATCTTTGCCTCATCGTTGGCGTGCCTGTCATTGCGCAACGCAGAAACCTTCGAGCGTTTTATTGTGACGCAGACTGTGGAGTTTTGGAGAAGTTTTAGATGACATGAAGTAGTGGAAAATTCTAATCGAACGAGGTGTTATTGGCCACATAACCACATAATACCGCAACAGAAGTTAGCGGTGTAATATCCCGACAAGCGCTAGTGGCTCATGCGGAAGATGACAACGTAAGGCGGGATAGTGGACCGTTCTAGCTTTTTCTTCAGTGATTGAAATAACAACGGAAAACCTCAGCCTCTAGTTTTGAAGAAAAACTTTTAAACGTCACTTTCATCGAACCAATATTTGGCGCTACTTTATACTCAGTGCACAATTATGCATCATATTAACAAGAAAAGAGCGGAAATGCTGATAAAGATTGGCCATGCTGAGACTGAGAATGCTTTTCTTTATCACATCACCACCACTAATTTACTCATTAAACTATATTGTAACTTAATAATATAAATATTATAGAAATCAATGTTGATCATAAAATTCCTTTAATTTAAATGTTTATTGTGTTAATATTGCTCTAAATCCACCTTATAAGCTTCATTTAGACTCTGAATGACAATGAGTGTTTATATACTATCGAAGTTTTTTTGAGAGAGTTTGCCAAACTCTTTCTTTCTGTTCCGTTTTGCCTCCAAATAAAAGCGCATATAGTGTATTCTTTTGCACTAGTGAGTGGTTGCACTATTTTTTGCTCAGTTTTGTTTCATTCGTTCATGCATTTGCATGTAATTTTTCAGAGTGTTTACCCCGATCTTCACCCCTCACTTCTTCTCCCTTTCGTTTAAAATAATAAGGCATATGATCAGACACTAACCGTATCATTCTCAAGAAGGTGGTTGTTGAATAATCACTGGAAAATATTTGTATAACTTAAATACTATATAAACTCAATATGGGAACTCAATAACGTACCACAGAGATTTACCCGGTTTGTCGGATATTCTCGTATATGAGCTCATGGCTCCTCATTACTCACTGTGTTCGTTGTGTTTTTGTAGTGTCATCGATAAAGTGCTATCAATTTATGTTGTTATCACGCGTTGGAGCTTTCTAGCGACGATAGCGCAGTAGCTAATCTTTTAATGGTGAAAAAAGAACATAGCTCTTCAGTGTTGTCTCAGCCGGAGCCTTTCGATGTTTCCTTAAGCAGAACTCTTTGATGTGGTCATAACCGGAGCACTTCGGTGTCGTTTAACCTTCTATTTAGTTCCTCTGCTGTTATTGCATTTTTCGAATTGTTGCCATAATCTCAATTGTTTCAGTCTTTAATTTCATTCACCATAGAATTCATTCTCGCCATTTTTGTTCATTCATAAAATTCGATTGCCTTCATAATATATCAATGCTTATTTGTGTACCGCTAAATCAGCTAAACTCTAGTGTCATGAGGTAATATGCAATAAAATTCGCTCGCTGAAAGCGTGCTAGCTCACAACTAATTTTGTTGTATTCAGTTGATAAAATTGTTCGCTTCCCCGAAAACGCTCAGAATTAAAGACAACGAATATTGCGTAGAATGTCTAATCTAGCGGGAATGGGTTATGATTTCGATGCGATTTTTTCGTTATAAATATTATAATTGTTTTGATGATGTAATATATTGCACTATTAAGCATATATATGATTTTTAAGTCTTTTTTTAAAGCACGTCTCCCTAAAGGGGGAACAACAGATGGCGCCGAAAAGTTGGCAAAATCGCAAAGTGGCTGAATATTTGCGGTGCCATTCGTTAACGATCCTTCCTTCTTGAATTATGTGAAACAGTATGATATATAGCCAAATCCCACCCTACAATTGCTGGTGAGCGTTTCGTCCTGCTGACTTCTGGCTTTGTTTTTGTACCTTAAACATCAACTAAGCCAAATACTAATACCCTTTACATGACTAATAGGAAAGGGCGAGGGGTGAGTGAAGGAAAATACATCCCAATCAAAATTTGCAGACTAAAAGCAGCGTTTTGTCGAAAATCGGCCACTGATAACTAATTTTACAGCAGTTCTTGCGCCACCTTCATGCTTTATTTTTCTATTTCACCTTCACATGAACGAGTTGTAAGACGCCACTCGTCTTTTCAAATTTTGGAATTTCTTTTACTGCTGACCTAAAGTTTCATATAAAACGCTCTTAATTAAGCACCTTTATTAACCGTCCTCACGCATTGTCAACAGCTTAAGAACAGACGGTGGAACAAATAATGGAAATGGCGAATTCGAATATGACACAACACTAAACAAGACGTTTACTCATCTGACAAATATGAACTGACAGAACATATGCCATCCCATCCAGGAGCAGCAAGTATAGGAAACTGTAGACATACTAAATCAGTATAGGTGGATAGAACTTCTCCGTTAGCGAGACACCAATTTTCAATCTTGGAAGCCAATTGAGAGTTTAATTTGTTCGCACCTAAAATTTAAGAAAGAATTTCAGGTTTTGTCAATTGAATTTTCATAAAGTACCATCATACACCTAACGAATTCTGAAACCCCCCCCCCCCCGTGGTAACAAATTTTTGGTGTTTTCGTCTGATGTTCTCAGATCCATCCTCAGATTTATCCCACAAACTAAAAACAACAAACAATATTGAGTGCACAAAATGATGTAAAATATCTATGACGCATTTGCTAAAAGATTAGCGTATTTTGCAACAATGAGGCATGTCATGTAAGGTTGTAGAAATAAAAAAGCGAGCGCTTATCCAAGTTTTGTGACGAAAGGGAGGAGACGATGATGAGGAGCAGGAAGGGAGAAGGAGAAGAGGATCTATTTTATCTCCCTCATGGCTTATCTAAGTTTTCTTTGTCTCGCAATATCCTTTTATTGGTTAATTGTCGTCTTTTATCACAATAAATGACACCACAAATTGCACTATTCATAGCGCAAATATTTCAACACTTAATCCCTCTTCTTCTTCACTTCAATTTCTTTTCGTTCTCAATTCGACTAAAAATATGACTCAACAATTTCCCTTTCAACATTCAAATATTACAAAAAATAACAATGGAAATACAATTGAAAATACTGTTTACGAGACGCATAAAGATATACATAAAATTGGAACAAAAAAAATTATAGAGGTGGTATCGATGTGTGATCATTTACCGCACACACTATATGCAACCACATTTCGAGACGATGAAATCGTTGAAAATTTGTGTTGACTCCTCACTTCTGCAATTATTGTGAACTATTATTGTCTTTATTTGAATATAAAAGAATCGCAATGAAATGTAAAATAAAAAAAAACTTTTATAGATGAACTAAATGCAGAGTGATTTAATAAAAAATTTCAGAATCTCGACTTACAAACAAATATTGCGAACTTACGTGCCATGCCGTACGGTGACGGTGAGTGGATCAAAACGCACAGGTGCACAGCAAGGTGAAAGTCCAAGACTTCCTGCATGGGCATTCATCAACTCCGAATAGAAACTCTCATCGCCCGATTGTGTGCCAAATGCATAACCGCCATATCGAGTGCAATGACCAACGCAATAATACCTTAACGTAATATTTCGCTCAAGAAAAAAAGCTCGAGAATGCATTACGTCATCGATCCATCCCCACCCACTAAACACTCCATTTCCATAAATTATTGTCAACGATGAAAATATTCATATACAATAGTTCACATGCTATCATTTTTCACTTACAATAATGCCCTTATCTGATCAAAAAATTGAAAACTTGTATATGCAAATCATGAATCATCCTTATATTGCATAATGAGACAAATGCAAGTCATAATTAAAGGCTAATTTAGAATACTCATCAAGTGGACATTCTAACTGCAATGGTGACTGTTTATCATCAACGAGGATTGCAATAAATTTCTACCCTTTAACTGAATTTGGATGCTTCGCTCCCCAACCACTGAGACGAGTCTCGCTGAAATCCAAATGAACCATGCGACGACAACATTCGAAAAATCCATTATTTGAGTTGTTCCAATTGAAGTCATTTGTGCCCAAAAAGCGTTCACAGTCCTCCACCCCCTGCAATGACTGTAGCGAGCAGCACTACGCGATGAAACCTTCCATTTAAATATTGCTAAGTGGTTAAAATAAAATAAAAAAACAACTGAATTTTGGCTCGTTTACTTTAATTTTTTGATACATTACTTTGAAGTCAAATTCAACTTTTGTTATAAATATTCGAAACAGAAATATACCCTTTAACTGAATTTGGATGCTTCGCTCCCCAACCACTGAGACATGCTATGGCTAGTTTACTTCACTAAGTGCAGCCGATTGCCGCTATTTGCTTGAATGGAGTAGGAATGCTGTAGTTGTCTATAAGAAAGATCCAACCTTATTCGGAGACTGCACTCATTGCAATATTATGCTGTAGAGGGGTCAAAAGCTCTAAGACCTCGAGAAGTTGTTTTTAAAGGTTTTAAAAGCTCTACTCAGCAGTGTGATAATTGCCATGGGTCAACGATATAAATTCAAATAGTAAGATAAAAGTTTATATAAAAAATATAATAAGTCAAGTTATTATGCTATATTTCTTTTTTAATGTATTTATTTGGATAGGTTTAGTGATAATTAAAAATGAAATGAATTCTCTAACTGCGTTGTTGTTTTTCGCCCTTCTATTCTTTGAGATGTGACTCGATGAGAAGGTAATGCTGTGGATGTCGACGAAACTCCCCACCAATGACAGTAAGTGAGTCGCGAACATTTTCGCATGAAGTCGATCCAATACTCCCAACAGTGCCGTTGCATTCGACTGAAAATATATATATATATATCTGTTTCAGAAGATGCGATGACACTATCAAATAAAGTAAAGGCATGAATCGTAGCCAGACAACGTCTGTTCCACAAGGAAGCTATGACATCGCCATCCACTTAATCTGCTGTTGCGTCAGGTATATGGTATTATTCGTCATTGCTATCTGTCTTTATGAACAGTGATGCCACCTTCTCTTCAGAAAGGTTGAGATGCGTCTAGCCTAGCTATGACTGCTGCTTGGTGATCTTTCAACAGTAGGCTAAATGTTATAACCCCAACATGGGGGCACTAAAACATTGCAAAAGAGAAGCGAAAAATTTTTCGCTGCGCATTGCACTCACTAGGCTCTTTCCAGGTTTACAGTCTATATATCGATTCTAACTTGATTCAGTTGAAGTTGTTCCTCAGAGGCAATAACCTCTTATAAAGTGAATGCATCTCAGCAGATTTCTTTGTGAGGAGAGGACCTTCCTCCTTCATTTGAAGATGTGGATACTGAGACGGCTACCATCAACTTGCAGTTATTTCAAGTGGCTAACAAGTTATGGACTTTCTATTTCCATATATTCACAACGTTATGGTCCATTCTACCAAAAAATAAGACAGAAGCTAGACAGTAATTTGCGGCTGGCCAGGTATCGTACGATTTCCACACTAAAATCTGCGTATACAAATTTCGAGGCCTTCTTAATCCAACCCTCAAGCATGTGAGCCTTAATGATATGCAGTTTGCAGAAAAACTACGATTCAATTGTCCCACCCGAATTTCTCTCTTTATCGGCGCTTTTCTGCTTCACAATTTTAAGCAATCGAAAAGGCCTATTTGCACATATATGCAAATACGCATATATGATGGCTTTATAGACTGCCATAGAATGGTCCCGAAATATATCTTTAGCAAACGAAAAAAACCTATAAGAAATATTGCATTTTGTTCACTCTTTGTTGCGTGAGTTTATTCGCTTAACCGAGAGAGTACTCACTCCCCAGAGAGATGCGCACACGAACGGAAGCTAATTATGCATGCCTCACATTAAGATCAAATTTGCTGACTGCCCTTTTGTTTTCAAGAACATTGCCAAAGTCGTTTTTTTTTCGCTCTTTTTTCTTTATGGAACGTGCAGTTGGTATTCCCTTGATATAGCGAATTGCAAGAAGACTATTTTTTAAATGATTGGCATACCAAGGAGAAAAAAAAATGCTCGAAATGTTTGCTTATCGTTTAGTCGAAAAGATAAATCTGCGAAAACGCAAAATGTCGAACAAAGTTCAAATGTAGTAGAAGTATTAGATGTATGAAAGATAAAAGTTCAAATGAAATGAAGTTCAAATATGCAAAAGTTTAACTAAGAAAAAGTATCACTTCTCAGAACAGCGAAATTAATGACACCACCGAAAAAGTTGTGTTCTTTGAACAATGCCGTATTTGGTCTTTTGAACTCATCAGATTTTTTTTTTGGACATTTTGACATTCGCCATTATTCATATCGCTGAAACGTTTTTTTTCTAATCAAACAACAACGTCTAAAAAGTGTCATTTCAGTAAAAGTCACTAGAATATTAAACCGCTTAGTTTGGTCACCTTTCTCTATTTTTACGGAAACCTTCATTGAGCCGTTATTTCGAACGCCGCAAAAGATGAAGTCTTCCGCGTAATGATTATCCATCGCCACCCCCCCCCCCCCCCTCTCTCCCCTCCCCTCTCCCCTTCGTCCCCATTCGTTAGCACTAAAACAAAGGAACAAAACAAATGAAGGCCCTAATTAATGCCATCATTACTAGGACGATTTTATGTTTGACGTACAACCAATGTCAAATAAAGTCCCATTTTCAATGCGGCAATTCTATTTCCCCCTTTCCATTTCTTTATCAGAGACATCATTTCCTACAGGCTCCTTCCCAGGTTCAGCCCTACCTTCAAATTTAGCTTCTTTGTTGGTGAGCGGAAAGAGTGAAGCCATTGAGGTTGAATCCAAAGTTCCATGATATAATAGCAAAGAACAACTAAATGCGGAAGCAGGAGTGGGAAGGCGGCTTGTGTGCTATGTTTTGCACTGGTTCCGAAAAACAGGACTTTTTTCGTCGCTTCTTCAGTCCTGATTTAATGCTTCCTTCTCCTGCAAGGTTAGAAAAGTACTGTATTCCCGTCCACAGGTCTTTCCGTGAGACTTCCATTTCCAGTTAAACGCTACTCAGTCTTTAATCTAAATGTTTTTCGCTCTGACTACAACAGAATCCTTCCTCGTTTCCTCACTCAAAGAGACGTCCGTTTTGGCATTTGGATGCTAAAATGTTGTAAAAGCCATCTGTTTCAGAGTCTGTGCAATGAAGATACAATATAGAAGAGAAGCTTCTATATGAATACTGCTATATGAATCATATATGTACTTATACTTCGGCATATTGTATGCATTACACGTAAATTATATGTGCTTCAGCAGAAATTGTGCGAAAAAAAATCCATTTGAAACTAAGCAACTTTAGCGTATGAGATAAGTGCTTCTATTCACTAAGAATAAAAGCTTTATCGTTTTTTTTTTTTGCAGGTGAGGCGAATAGGCGTTGAATGTTGCAGAAGGGGTCTCATTGCGGACTAGTTCGGCTTGTGACCAGAAACGGGACCTTACCCAACTCCTTAGGTTATATTTTAAATCTGAACATGATCACGACGAGAAATAAATCTAACTTGAGGTCGTGCTTTAACTGCACACAGTCATATGCAGAAATTTTTCACTAAGGGATTGACAGGGCACTCACTTTAAAAAGTTTCGAAAAGATATTCGAGAATTATTGAATTACTAAAAAAGAAATGAGAGCGCTAAAACGGAATCGGACATCAAGAACGCCGATTGTTGAAGAACTGAAAAAGGTATGCGAATCTCTTGGCTTGTCGTGCAAAAATTCGCATTCGTCGGTCATTTCTGTAATATATCATGGAACTTTTGGTTCGTCGAAACATATCCTTGTTAACATTTTTATTACTGCATTCATTTTATGTGTCTTTGTCTGTGGTCATGTATATGTGCCATGATTAAACACATTTACTTTAAGAATGAATGATGAGACTGCAACTATTCCATCAGGTTTGCCAGCAAGTTCATTTTGCAATAACTCGATAACGAAGTGTCCACAAATAGCAAAGCAAACATTAACTGGTTATTGAAACGCGACTTGCTTAGTACCTCACAGTGGAGAACATCGTTATACCAGCCTCGCTGCTCCTCTCCCCTTCCCCAACCGTCCTTCAGTGCTGATGAAAATCTATCAGGAATGGTAGGTCTGAGCAATAACCAGCACAACTTCCGGAGATATTTTCGTCGGATGAATTGATAACTAAGTAAGCAATTCACCAGGCGGATTCAAGTTCAATTACGGGTTCAGTTTTCAGCGGGTTTGTATTCGTCAATTGTTTTCCACGAGCACATATGCATACACATACACATACACAGAAAACATGATGCAGCCATCATTCGTGTCTAGATTTTTGATCGCGGTCATCGTTCCATCGGATTCCACTCGCTTTCGCAACATGGAAGAGCATTTATTTCGTTTCACAATTACTTACCCTCTTCCTCCACTTCCCTACCCCCCCTCCTTCCCCAGCTAAATATTTGCTCTATTCCGCTCCCCCCCCCCCCTCCTCCCCCCTCCCCCTCTTTGCTGTCGAAGAAATGCTCCTGCACATCATCTTGTTTCTCTAGCAGCAGGCAAGTCCAACATCCAAAGCGAAAATTAGTCACTGTAAGCCAGAGAGAGACCGGAAATAAACTAGTCTATTTCCACAGAAAAAAATTTTTCTGCTAGAAAATGCGAGGTATGAATTGAATGTGTGCATCATCATGTTGCATCAGACACACACCGTCGCTTCTCATAGGCACACTGCTCATCGGAACGGTGACAAAAATGTGTGATGTAATAGAGCAGACAAATGCACGCTTCAGCTTACTGACACTGATGATTATTCGCTTGAAAATGTCCATATGGTAGGATAAATGGTCACTACAAAAGCAAAACCTAGATTGAGAATATGTGAGGAGTCTGAAAAAAGTTTGAAGTTTTTTCTAAAAAACGCGACATAAAAGGCGACGAAACTTCTCGTTTCTCAGTTTGGATTGACCCCACACTGCCAACAAAATGAGCCTAGTAAAGTCTAATAAAGAGTTTAACTGATTCAGCATTTAAGATATTACATTAAAAAGGTGAAATACATGAGGCTGTTGCAACAGCGACTGTCTATCAGCTCCTCCTCCACATTTTTTCCTCGTTTTTTCTTCCGCTCATGCAAAGGTGTGCTCGAATGGATTATTCAAATAGATGGGAAATGTATTGCCTATAGCGTGAATGAAAGTTTCTACGTTATATATTTCGTTTCTGTGCATACTGATGGCAAGCCTTCAACAGAATGACTGTTTCGGCAGTGGATCATCAGTCGAGCGGTGGTCAAATAAACGCAGTTTTCTTGGCACCTCAAAGTACCTGTCACTTCTTTCAAAGGCGAACAATAACCTCAGACATTAGTATGGAATTATAATTTGTAGTTTCAACTCGTGCTTCTGATTGTAGTTTGGTTTACCTCCTATATCTGTAGTACGCGCAGAGTCTAAACTATATGACAGACCCATTGCCATAAACCTTGCAAAAGCGCAATGAAAGACGAAACAGCCGAAAAAATGTTGCTTTTGGGTCCATACTGATTGACCTTCATTCAAAGGCTAAAATTCCAGCACTGACTCAAAAATGAAGTCAAAGACAGCCTATACTGATGCGATGTGAAAGCGCTGCATGGTGGCATAGAGAATCATCTGTGAAATCGTAAGCTAGAAAGCAGGTTATATATCACAGTTAAAGTTGCTTTCAAGCTCTCAAAAACATTTCTTCTCGGATCGTTTTCCGAAATACTTGCGGAAGCGTTCCTTAATATTCACCACTTTCCCGGTTGTGGCTCCACAATTTCGAATTCATATGAGTTTTGAAGTTAAGATTCTGATTATGGTTCCATTCCCTATTCCTAGCTCAGTACGTCTTCTAGAAACACAACAGAACTCCAACTCCGGAGTTCCAAATTCTGTTGTTCCTTCGGCATCTGAAAACCTCTTCTGTTGTAGCGGTATATGTGTTTCTACCTATAAGCGAAAAAAACCTATGATCATTCAGCCCGATCCTCAATTGAAGCGATCTTTCGGAGCAAGTCGAATTTAGGTCGATCAATTTTCTGAATCATTCACATCACATGTGAATGAAATTTGCGATGCTGAAATTTATCAACGCCTCTTCAACCTGCCAATCTTATAATAAATGGCAAATTGTAAAGCCGGTACGGAACCCATTCTCTGCAGCCCATCTCGCATGGTCAGTCATTTGCGCCAAAATTCACACTGAGTTGGAAAGCGCGCCAGATGGTCTGGCAGCATGGCCGCTTCATGCTGTTTAGCTAATCACATCCAGCAAGTGGAAATTCGTGTCAGGTAGACTGATACTTTTTGCAGTTATGTTCATAATATCGATCAGAAGGTGCACTTACCGTACTGTTGCATTTGGTACATATGGTAGTTGCAGGCTGCAAGTGGGAATAGAGTGCGAGCAGAACGGCGAGTAAGCCAAACGAAAGTCGGGTGCGCATTGCGGCTTTTCACCAGCCAAATGTACTTGTCGGGCGGTGTATCGGCTCGGCTCCATCGAAGGGGCGCCTCCTTATTGCGGGCTCATTTTGCGCCCTTTGAACACACCTCATTTGCATATCGCCAAACTAGTCCGCACTAATTTCACATACATTCAAACAAAACAGTGAACGTCGATGAATATGCTGTTTAGACGTGCTCGGGCGCCTTGAACCTGGTGATGCATCCGATCTGTGAGACTTCAAGTGATAGGATGAAGCTGTGCTCATGCAAGCTTCATGCTCTCGACACACGGCTTCAAAGCAGAGGGAACGGATGCTGCGCAGTGGTGCACGAATTCACATCAATTTATAGCACTTTAGAGGAAAAATGCATCTAGTTCTTTTGGCTTTGTTTGTCAAAGTCGTAACTGAAAGATTATATGCTAATCAACCTAACTCCATAAGAAATTGTATTGTTTTCCACTTTATATTACACATACTCGTAATTTTATATTTGAAAAATAGAAAGAAATTTCCGCCTTAATTGGAGGAATATCGTCGACAATTTAGTGTATAGCTGTCAATTCAAGTTATTAGAATGATACCTAAGAAAGATACAAAGTTGTAAGAGTTTCTTATTCAATCAAATCATTTAAAATATTAGAAGCGATTCAAATAATTTATTTCTTAATCGAATATCTCTTCGAATATTTAAATAACTGAATAAGCAAATAAATGAAAAAGCAGAACGAACGCTTTTATGTGGCGATGAATCTAACTGTCCAGCTCAGAGAGCCGTTAGCATCGTCATGCTAGCCAAACAACAGCACCATTCACTGAAATTTTTTCGTCCGCTAGCGACGATCAGATATGGACGACGCTCGAAACACGTGACTGATTTCGACTTTGGAATGCGTATCCGCACCTCTTTGCCTCTTTGGCTACTTGGCGAATTATTGCTTCGGAGATGCGCAAATTTGCTTAGTAGCGGACTAAAAGAGATCAGAGTGAATCGGATTGATTAATAACGTATACTTTTCTATGACCAATATTTGTTCTAATGGTTGAGTAATTTGCGGTTCAGTTATATAATTAAACATCCTTCCTTTATAGAGCAAATCTCTGACAATACTAACCGTAAATGTCATTTTCTTTGGATGTGTGAAATTTACAGGTAGTGAGATTTCATGGAAAATAATATATCATATATGAGTCGGTATTGTTTGAAACGTGGAAATACTTCTAGCATTGGTATAGCTTTTCTTGAGTAGAAGCTCGTTGTAGAAAGCTGTGAAAAATAGAATCTCTTTGCCTATTATGAGCATCTCTTGTCTATAAGCTAATTCTCGAAGTGCGTTGCATTCAGGAATGCGCCCAAATGGTTGGCTGATTAAAAACGTTGAAATCTTACCAATAATAAGTAGTATCAATGAATTTTACGAAATCGATGAAATCACAGCTGTTCAATCTGATCAGTGTGATCATTTGTAAGCGGTGAAAAGGCCTGCTCGCCTGGCCAGGGGGTGGCGTCACTTATTGGCTACAACAATGCAAAACCACGGGTCTCGGTACCCTAATGGAAGCGCATTGTGACCGGCAGCGTCATCGACGCTCGATAGTCCGGTCAATCAAGTGATCAAGTGATCAATGAATTTTAGTTCACAGTGCTTCACATAAGTATTTAAGCACTCTTCACGAAAGCAATAAACAAAGAGTGGTTCATGAAAGATTCAAACTCTGCTTTGCGTTTTCTTATTAACGCAGAAATAGAAATCTCCCATCCCACAGCCCTTCCCCAATCTATTCAGTTGAGTGTTGTATTTGTTTGAGAATCCAAAGGTCGACCGCATTCTTGCGCATTCTTTGGCAGCACCTAGATTAACATTTTTGCTTTCTATATGTGTAGCAGTTGTCGATGTCCGCTCGCTCATACGTTCCAAGCGTATGTATATCCATCTGTCAGCTTATTCGCATACTAAAATAGCAATTAGGCACCATAATATTCGTAACTACCTTGTCAAACGAATTTACATATTTAACGACACCTCATCCAGCGATCATCTATTTGATCATCCGGACAATGATCAAGTTTGTGTTTTTAAAGACCCTCTATCGAAGAGTCATTCACTTATATTTGATGATGTTCAATTATTTTTTGCATAATTTCTGCACAATCGTTCAACGAAAGATGCATATGCAATAAAGCTTTATGCGGAATCTATAAAAAATTGTGTAATTCAAAATTGGAAATAACACATTTAATGCAGCAAAATCACTTCTTACTTTATTCCACAAATCATTCATTACGAATAAATACATCTTCATATCCGACCATTTTCGTTTAGGTGAAGTTGTAAGGTCGTGTGAAGATCAGGATTTAAGCTCGTCACCTGCCCTTCCAGGATGTTGATGAGTTGATTCATCGTTGTTGCGCTTAACAGGGGAATCCAGATTCGTCACGCTGCTCTCGTTCTAATGAGGGCGTCCGTTGGAATGGTTCAGTAAGACGGAGTCAAAGAGTCTGGTCGGAGCTTCGTTACGACTAACAGCACAGTACCAAATATAAAACGATAAATCCATCTAAAAAAATTGTGTATAATTGCAAACCGGAAATAGCGCATTTCAGTTGTTTGATGCAACAAAAGCACTTCTTATCGACGCAATATTTTGCTTAGATTGTCGTCAACTTTTGCATCTTTGTTTTCAAATGCACATCGAAATCAGTTAGTTGACCTAAATTTAATTGCTGCATCACAACAATAATTCACTGCATCATTCGACCCTTCCCACCCGCATTTGCAAATTTTCGCTGCCAAACATGTTATTATAGCATCGTGTCAATAATCATCCGCTGCCATGTGGTTAGCTGTTTGTCGGTCTGTCTGTCGGGTGGCTTCAGATTGGGCGCCAAAACTGCAAATTTGGTGGGTTCAATGCACACAATACCGTGATCTCCTCCACCATTATTCACGCTGACCACTTCGACTTTGGAATATAGAATTAAAAGTAGGTCAAAAATTTGCATATATCTTACATCGATGGATTTTTCATTTCTATGTCGATCTAAAATGGGTTTCCTTTATAGGTTTACATGAGCTGCCATAGCAATAAAAATATGAACGCATTATATTGCACTCTTATTATATGTTATTAATTAAAGAATAATCTTCGAGTGTGCACTTGGCCATATAACTAAGTTATGTACTCAACTGTACGTAAATACATTTAACTAGGATAGCGGAATGCAAAAGAATCTATTGAAATAATTTCTTTGGTTAATTTCCCCACATAGTCTTTCGTCATTCCAACAAAAATAATCCACGTATCATTTTACCAAAGTTTTCTGATATATTTTATGAGATAAAAAAAACATTTTAATTAAATTATTAAGCAATCTCCTCAATTTATTTATTTATCCATTAAAGAAATGATAAAAGAAGACCAATAATAAACTTTCAGTGATATCGACTCCAAAAAATAGCAAACAACAATGAATAAACAGCGATGCGATCTTGAGAAATTTGGCGCTCAAATACGAACCAACGGTGCAGAGGCGATGTTATGTAATTTCCGCAAATCTTTTTCACCCTCAGAAGACAATATTTGAACCTTTTTTCACGAAAAACTTTTTACCGAGATGCTTTTTCAATCCTCGAAAAAATTTTTGCACACTTTTGAACAAAACTTTAGGGCCGATTGATAAAACTAATGGAGGAACGAATCAGCAATATCGAGATACGATATTTTTTTGTGATAATCAACGTCGAGACCTTGATATTGATAAATGAATAGCTATCGAGTCTCATCAGCTGAAGATCAATTATTAAGCAACAACTTTTGATTATTGATCAGTAGTCTGATATGGCTCATCAAGAGCTAAATATTACCCAAGCAGAGTTCTTTTGAGCCGAAACATTACAAATACTAAACTTCACTATCATAATTCGTAGTTTTCAACTTATCAAATCATAATCTGTGAAGGATTGACAAAGCTGCAGTTTCTGCTACATTCATATGCTTTAACTCCATAGATCATTACTCTCTCATATTATAATTACCTTCGGGCTACAACTTTATTTTTGAAATTGAAAAACAACATGGTCGCAGTTGTTTTGGTTAAGAGGCTATAACTGCTAGATTCTGCTATATAAATCAAAAAGTCTCTGGCTAATCAGCAGATTAGTTGATTCAGGGAAATGAGGCCTGATTTTTAAATAGAAGATTTTGGCTAGAAAAAGCTCTTTCGAACCAAAAACTCGAAAATTCAACTATCGCATGGCCAGAATATAGCTGGCTAGCACTGATCATGTGGTAGCTGATAAGCTTACAATTCATATCCGCCCACATGAGTTTAGAATACGTGGCGTATTCGGAGTCCAGTGTGCTCACAGAATTTCAAACCAGCTGCTACAATTTTTTATTCACCAGTTGGTACGTTAATTTAACTCATCACTTACTGAACCAGTAAAGATGAAATCTGGGAAGCTGAGGTTTCTGGAATCATGTAGATTCAATCTTTTCAATGATGGTTGCAGAAATACTGAGCAATAAAACCAATATCTATGTCAGAATTTGCGACTCGTCGAAATATGACAAAGTCCAAGAATCGAACCAAAAACTGCATCGAAATCCGCGTATTCGACTAAACCGTCGTGCTGAAATTCAAAATCCGAGTGTTGATGATTGCATATGCAAATTTATTCGTCAAAAGATATCGGAAGAATGATGTGAAATATGTGAAATGCACTCGTTTCATGAGCAAATGCGTGTGTTTTCTGCGTTGGTCGTTTGTCGTCGATGCGTGCAACCGGAAGCAATGTGTGAATAATCTCTACGATCCATTGCTAGAAAACACACCACCGCAATGTGTAACGCATCTGTCGAGTGTTGCACTTTCATCGCTTTGAATGAACACTTTCATACATCGAACACCACAAAGCAATTCCTCTTGCTTTCATTCAGAAAAAAAAAATTGTTCCGAGAGAATTCGAATTTTGTATTGGAGTATCACTATGAAAGAGAATGAAGAAATTTACAAGTCTTTATGAGGCAAATTTTGCTTTCAATCTAATAACTGTATAGTAAAATTTAATTCTTTGCATGCCCAGCGACTATAACTAATGAACTTAAAAAAGTAATATTTTAAGTTAAGTTGATTCATGTCATACTCGTATTGATTATCTTGAAATAATCAAAAGTCATCCTTCACATTGTAAAGGATAGCTATCAAAGATCTTGTGCAATAGTAAGTCGTATTGCAAATGAATTGACAAAACATTGCACTTTATCAGTCGTTGTCAGTAATACAACTTGACTAAAATGATCGACGCATCAGCAATCACGATATTAGTACTCCTCTTCATTAGGATCGAATGAATCGACGCCAACCTCCTCGTAGTCCTTCTCCAGTGCAGCCATATCCTCTCTCGCTTCAGAGAATTCACCTTCCTCCATTCCTTCACCAACATACCTTCAAATTCGAACCTCTCAACTCTAAAATATATCTACAAGGGGAATCCAATTTCTCTTATCAGATCCACGCGAAATATAGCAAAGAACCAAATATAGCAAAGCGGAATTAAATAGCAATTTCCTATCACTTTGGTGCAACACAAAACTTTTCACATGGGAAATTATTTGTGCAGCGAATGCAAATTACCTGCCGGATCGATTTCCGCCTTTATCACTTTCGTTTTAGCCGAATGAATTATACGCGATTTGAATAGATATGTTTGAGTATGCAAATGATGACGTGAAGATTTAAAAAAAACGAACCAATGGACGAACGCTCTTTTGGCGTACATCAGATCGAACTTGTGATCAAGGCGAGCCCATGCTTCAGCTATCGCTGTTGTGTTAGAGAGCATGCATACTGCACGCTGCAGCTTTGCAAGATCGCCACCTGGTACAACTGTTGGTGGCTGATAATTGATTCCAACTTTAAAGCCTGTTGGACACCTGTAGAATGTTTATTTGAATATTTCAGAGGGAGAGGGGAAGAGAGTGAAATAATGAGATGGGGGGGGGGGGGG
>JAARMF010000577.1:18981-46265 GCA_022844705.1 Toxascaris leonina | reverse complement strand
GGGGGGGGGGGGGGAGTGCGAGAAGAAGAGAAAATGGGGGATAGATAGCAGAGAGAAAATGCGCAAGACGATAATGATCAGCTCAATATATAAAACAAGGAATGGCGGTAACGTGCAAATGACGGCAATGAATTTAGAATTGCCGGCAATGAAAACATTTTTGATCATCGTTTCTCTTGAAAGGTGTAAAATCTTTTCGCTGAAAAAATTTCCAATTAGCGTAGATTTCACGAATAATTCAATGAGTTATAACGAATCGTTGAGTGAAAATGTTGGATATTTATTATTTTACAATATTTTTACATTTCAAAGTTTGGAAAAAAAATAAACAATACATCCAGAAAAAATTTTCATTCAAAAACAGCAAAGAAAATATTTTAAGACTTTTCTAAAAAGCGCATGATTAAATAAACGATAAAGCCCACCAATCAACGAATTGTATTGTGCGTTTCGTTTTGACAGTTGCAATTGCCGAATTTACATCCTGAAAATAACACTTGAAAGCAATGGCGTTAAGTTTTAGCTGCTATTGTTGCCAGCTTCAGCAGTAGCCTTTTTGAGAGGCGATGGAGGGACGGTGGGAGGAGAAGGAATTCGGATGGTTTCGAGTGATTTGGTTAAATTACTAAAAACGACGGCTAAGTGATAACGAAGAATCAATTTAAATTACGTTTCAGATGAGCGCAATACCGACCTTAGGTACAACATCGCCACGAAATAGCAAACAGCATGC
Source organism: Toxascaris leonina (assembly GCA_022844705.1). Classification (NCBI taxonomy): domain Eukaryota; kingdom Metazoa; phylum Nematoda; class Chromadorea; order Rhabditida; family Ascarididae; genus Toxascaris; species Toxascaris leonina. Next base: position 45,532 of record JAARMF010000577.1, on the reverse strand, counting down.
CATATACTTGCCATTTCTTGGATCGCATTTCACCATTTGACTGCCTGGCTCGAAGCATTTATTCGTTATTTCGGCGACTGACAACTGCTCGTGATAAGCCTTCTCCCTCAAATATATTATAACAACTTGTCAGCTTTTTTTTAAAGGATTGAGTGAAACAGTGCATTTGATTCAGTCTTAAATAGCTTCGAAGAAACATTTTTGAGGGAACGAAATAGTAACAACGAGGACCAGAAATGGGAACATACATTTGTAGAAATATTTGGCAATTTCGATACAAATATCCGAAAATCAAAAATTCCATAATAAAAAAGAGACGATTTTATAAAATGAGGGGTTTATTTGTCGACCATTACCACTCATCGATGATCGATAAGTAAACCCCTCTCTTCCACTCGTCTCTCTCTGTCCCTATTCATAGCACAGTACATAATTTTTGCGTTGCCTATCACCAAACGGCATTCACTGAATGATTTCCTTTATGTGAACCTACTAATAATGAAACACTTACGCGGAAATGATGGGAGAATAAGTAGCAAGGGGGAAATGAATTCTGGGATATGGTACGAGATTAGTCTGGAATTCGGTCAGATCGACATTCAGTGCACCGTCGAAACGCAGTGATGCCGTGATCGAGCTTACTATCTGTGCTATTAGACGATTCAGATTCGTATACGTCGGACTGCAACAACATGTAAATTTATTTCCAGTCGTCACAGCGAAATCCGACTCCCTATGGATGTCACGACGGATGCCTTCTACATATTATATATTACATGCTGGGCTCCGAAAATGCAATAAAAGATACAACTTGAACGTTTTGCACATTGCATAGTCGAAACTTCTCCAGATGAAATGCTGACTGATCTGTGATGGAGATAAAGAGGTAATGGATGTGTGAATGGGATAAAGACAATAGTCTTAAAATACAGCTTATTAAGATGCTCCTTTTGAAAGGGTGAAAGTTAAACAAAAATTACGTAAAATATTTCGATACCCTGCCTACATCGGCGACAAATCATTCGATGTTACTTCGAATTACTGAATCTTAAACAAAGCTCAACCGCAAAATAATCCTCCATGAGAACTGCAATCGTCTGAAGCGACCCACCATAACCGGGAATCGTGCTTTGCCATGCCTCAGCACAAATGTAGGATGCACTCCCAAAAATGATAAAGTTTTCTTTTATAAATATCTTCATCTTGATTTTACATTTATCCTGGTAATATTTCAATCATTCTAATCCGTGTAATATTTTATTTATTTCCTCAATAATTGCTCAATTTGCCATTATTTAAATTATTGAAGTCTGTGAATATTATTTATCCAATAAACAAATAAATAAGCTAGTATTGCCGCAAAAATGTAATAATTGAAATGAACCTTTTAATGTCGAGGTTTCTTCGGCAAATTTCATAGATGGCTTCATTGTCGACCATAAACGAGCAATCTGAATGTTCGAGTGTCGTGTGAGTCGTCAAAATAGAATTATATGGCTCGACCATCGCTGCAAAACAATATCTTTCCGCATATATCAGGTCCATAAAGGTATCGATAGGTGAGGTGAATTTATATTATCAAATTCATCATAAAGGTCAACGATGCTTACCCGTACTGATCTGTGGTGCTGGATAGATACTAAATTCAAGCTTTGCCTTCTTTCCATAATCCACCGAGAGTCGTTCCATCATCAGCGATGCAAAACCACTGCCTGTACCACCACCAAATGAGTGGAAAATGAGGAATCCTTGGAGACCATTACATCTCTCCGTTAATCCTGAAGTGAGTGTTGAAGCGTTTCAACGACTCCCAATTAATGGTTGTTTAATATTCAAAGTAGAAACTATTAGACTACAAAATTTATGGCAAGCGTGAAGTAACGCAGCAGCGATGCTACACCTCAATTCCATATTAAACAATTATGAAGAATGACAGCAAGGGGGGAGACGTAACGTATGAGAGGACTACACTTTGCCGAGATTAAGAGGTGAATTTTCACGAGAAATGGTCGAGAAATCTTCTAGTAAAATTCTACGGATAATGCCCATAAAAATCCGAGATTTCGTCTGGAGACAGACGCGCCTTTCTTAATCCTATATTGGGCCTTTGGAATTTGTCTAATTGGTTACTTCAATATCAACAAAGTAATAGAAATAGAAAATTTCAGCAGAAATATTTCTTTAACGAAATAAAAAAATAACATTAAAATTAAAAGCGCAATTATCTTTTCAGCACATATTAGCAGATGTTTTGGTGATTTATTGTTTGCTGTAAAAACTCCAATAGTGATTTATTGATTCACTGAGTGCGATTTATGGTGATGACTTTATAAATTTTGCTCATTTGTTTACTAATTGAGTTGATTGTTTGGATGATAGTGTGATGACTTCCAAGTTGCATAAAGAGTACGAAAGCAAACTGACAAGGATGCATCTGAAGATTTTTTAGGGAAGAATCTTAGTAGAAATATTTAGTAAAGCAGATGAAGGACGAAAAGCCAACCTCATTCCTTAACAGCTCAATCACTGTGGCAACCCATGGTCGCATTAGAAGAACTGTAGGTGTAAAATTTACAAAACTAGTAACGTGACAGACATCGTGCGATATAACTGCTCGACTTGCACGGCCAACGTGATCGTTGAAGATTTTCATGCTACATAAAGGCAACAGCTACCTATTGTCCCGTGATGAAGAGATAAATAAACAAATTAAATAAATGAAGTTATACTCCTTAAAAAATTCAGACATTTTTTCTGAGAGAGACACCTTTTTTGTTCGTTAATATTCAATTCTTACTATAAGACTATTCGGTGGAATCCAGAGACGAGGAAAAGGAGCGGTAGGGAGAAGGAATTGTAGGAGGAAGAAGTGGAATGGGGAACTGCTGTTGAAAGTCACACTATTGAAGATTATTTCTTCATCTCAATCTTCTGCTCGTATTGAAGCAAACATACTTCTTATTCTGTCCATACATACATCGATAAGCTCTTTGCCAATTGTGTAGTGTCCACGTGCGTAATTATTCGCCGCATCTTCTTTTCCAGAAATCAATTGCTCCGGATGAAAAAGATTCTTGTAAGTGCCGGTGCGTACCTCATCTGCAACTTGGATGCATCCATAATTCAATTAATGATATTCAAGGCTTGTTGTAGGTTCTCATAAAGAGGATTTGGTAGTTTCAATCATTTTCCAATAATGCAGAAAATCTTATTTCATAGTAGGAAGATCTATTGTTCAAAGTATTTAAACATCGCTGATTTGTGTAAATAATTTTTTAGACAATCTAGAGGGAATGAGAGGAAAGTTATATGTTGTAGAGATAGTAGAAATGGGTAGTTGGAAATGAGCAGTGATTTAAAATTTGGTTTAAAAAAGTATAGAAAGTTTTCACTGGAATAATCAATTGAAACAACAGATCATCAGCTATAGGTCATCAGAAAACTTGTTTAAGAAGTATTTCTGCTAAATGGTGTGAGGCATATAGATATGAAATTAATAATGTAGCATGATTTTTATCCTAGAGTTCAGAGTACTCAATATTACTCTTTTCCTTCTATATCCTCATGTGGAATTATTGTTATTATAGATGAGTATGAATGAATTTTTGTGAAATAACCTTCAATTCGTTTAAGTTCGCTAAAATTTACTTCATTTGGGATTTTTCTGCATTCTTCTACATGAATATATTCGCAGGACTTATTTTCAAATAAATAAATAAAGGATTGATAGAAATGTTTCTCAAAGATTGAGAAAGAAAAAAAGTATTTCAATAAAAATATGATTAAAATTGTGATTGCGAACGAAACCCTATAGATGAAACGTTCGGTGCGTTTAAATATAGACGAAACCGTATGCGAGGCAAATGTTGGGGAAATCTTTTTCTATGGCTGTATTTCACGAAATTTTCTTCAGAAACAAAGTGTCTCCAAATTCAAAGCAATAAAAAACCCATATGGCTCATTGCTTCATATGGGATATCACTGAAAAAGTTTCAATGCCAAAAAAACATTATCGAATTTGTCTTTATAATATTTTTATCAAGATATTTATTATTATATCATTTCGACTGTTATAATATTCTTATAGAAACATTGCAATAACTTTTTATATGCAGGAAAAAATGCAGAAGGATGATTAATTGCTATGATATTTGCATAATGGAATTTTCGTCTTTCTAAGGAGTCATCATTGACGCACCGATTACTGTTGGTTCGAGATCGATGAAAATCGCTCTTGGAACATGCTTTCCTGTAAAAAAACATATTAATTGGCTACTATAAAAAAACACAAATCCCAAAGGAGATTATGTGTGGCTTCCATAAGTGAAGCTCTAATGAAGCTAATGGAAAAAACAATGGCTTCACATCGAGATATCTACATAACGATGGAATGAATACTTCAAGTGAACACTTGCTATGCTATCATAAATGAAAGCGAACAAAGTAAGGTGGTATCATCAGCATAACCCCCTCCCTCCTTTCCTCTTCCTCTCCTCCTCACCTCCTCACTTATTTTGAAATACCAAAAGTGGAGCGGATGACGCCTCCTAGAAATTACTCAGTCATAGATGCATAACGGATAATTGCACAAAAATCTCGCACTTTTTCATGCAGATGCCAACGCAGTAATATACATATATGCACAGATTTTGCTGAACGGTTTTATAAATGAGATCGAAAAAAATTACAGAAAATATCTTTAAGATGACTACTTAAAGGATTATCCAGTAGGTAATGCGCCGTTATGGCGCTGTTGATTGAGGGCTGAATAATATGAGAACAAAAAACTGGATACGTTTCAAGGTTCAAGCGAGTACCCGAATTTGTTTCGCTGAAGAATGTGTTGTAAGATGCATCCTCAACGCCCAACGATTGATCTGCTGGCATGATCCCATCAGGCTGAATTCCATGCTCCAAACAATACAATTCCCAACATGCATTTCCAATCTGCACACCTGCTTGTCCCACATGAAGGCTAACCACTTCGCGCTGAAATAAGCTACCATATTAAAGAACAGGGGGAAATTTTGGTAATTTTATGTGGATATATCATTGCAGCAGGTAGCCACAAATTTTTCGAACCTTTTAGCATATGAAATGAAGCATCTACGTCGACAGTCTAATAGGGGCTACCACTTAGAAGGACAGCGCAGGTGAAGGGTCTTATAATGAACTATGGAAATTGACAGCTGATTTTATTTCTAGAATATAGATGAAATTAAATTCATTCTATGGAAGGAACACAAATAATGAGGATAGAGCGTAACAACATCACATAAGGATTTGCTATCACTAAACAATATTCCGCAGCTTTAATTCGATCTACAAAATTTTTCTGCTGCAATCGAATGAAAAATTCCTCAATCAATGGATAAATAGGAGCAGGATTGTCGAAAGAATTTGAGTTGAAGTTAAATTTTTGATGTAATTTTTCTATTTCTAAAAAATACTTTGCGATTTCGGTGCGAATCTTTTGAAAGGAAATAATAATAGTGGATAATAAGCGATTCATTATTCATCGCCTTAAAACAACAAAAATTTGAGAAAAAAGTTAACTTTTAAGTTAATCTCATCAAAACTCTCAGCAATTGCTCAATAAATCAGCATGAAAGGCTTTGAGAGATATTCTATACTCTTATTAAATCATCATTACTAGCCTACAAAATTTTCACGGAGTTTGAAAAAACTCANNNCTAGCCTACAAAATTTTCACGGAGTTTGAAAAAACTCACCAAATATCTTCACTAGTTATTCCATAAATATGTAAGCCGCAAATTATATCATGGTAACAAGTGCTTATCGTGTTAACTGTTCATTTGTTATATTGTATATCGATTGTGAAGTAAAAGTTATTATTAACTTATAAATTACCACAAAAATTCATCGTTAATAATTATTCGATTAATTTTTTATTAGAAAATAAACAAATTGCGAATACCATTTTGCCGTTAGGTGCCATCGCGAAACCTTCAAGAGAGACGACAACACACTGCAAATGGCCTCTGCTATTATGTGTGCTGACAATTATAATGGATTTTAATCAACGATCGCACATTTCCGTTGCCATGGATATCCGTTGAAACAGCATTCAGACAAACCTCGTTGAGCACAACTGATACCTCTGCTCATTGTTTTCATTCTGCACAGACCAGCTAGCACCAGCCGGTTTCCACCACTTGCAAACACACAGCAAGGAGTTTCTACGACTGTCCTTTAATAAGGTTGAATTGTCGTTCGTATGCAAAATCTCGTGATGGAGGAAAATGTGTTTGTTGAAGGGCGAGAAAAACCGAAATAATATTTTTTGAGCCGTGATGTTGAAAGCAAAATGGAAAAAACCTCGTAATCCGGGCATTAATCAAGCACAAATTTTATGTGTAATTTCTCGGTTCTATTATTATCGATCGGCTAAAGCGTATATCATCTCNCGATCGGCTTAAGCGTATATCATCTCTATTGATATTGTCGAGGTGACTTAAAATTAGCGTATTCGGTATAATACTTTATGGCATCGTACCAAAATTTTCGGTATAATACTTTACTTACCTTTCTCCTCAAAATGGTTTAGCACCTTACTTCTAACGCCGTTTCAATTATCTCAAGTACTGTACCTACAATTTACCTGCGGTTTCGAGTTTGGTACAATAATATGCCAGGTATTTTGGCACCAAAAGTACAGTACTAATACTGTCATTTTTGTATTTTAGGTTTTTCTTGATATACCGAAAATTGTGGTGGGATGGCATGAATAGCAAATGCTAATTTTGGATCACCTCAACGACATCAATAAAGATGATATATGCTTAAATCGATCGATAATTATGCACGGAGACATCACACTTTTGCCCGATTAATGCCCGGATTACGAGGTTTGAGAAAAAAAGAAATAAATTTTTCTTAATATTTCTTTTTGATATTCATGAATAGGAGAAGGAAGTCACATTATTAATGAGTAGGACGAACAGAAGCCGTCAAACGAATGTGACCACTGATTTATAAGATTCAAAAAATCACCTAATAGGCTTCTAAATAAAATCAGTATTTTCTCCATAAAACACGGAATGGATGAAATTGTCAGTGGGTGGAGATCGCTAATGCAGATTGTTCAAACTCATTTTGCGGCCCCCGAAACCTCGGAAATCATCTCCCATATTTTCTCATCAACTGGACTGCCATCACCCATTTTCATTTGTAGGCGACTCACAATTGGAAATGGGTAAGCTTCCGGAGGCATAAGAAATGAATACAGAAAGGCAATAATATACCGGAAGTCGAAAGCAAAAACACTTGAAACATTCGTGCCATTTGAACCTTAATGGGTCGTGCCATCATGAAGTATAACAATTCGGGAGTGTACTGCAAAACAGAAAATGAGGCTGAAAACAAAGGGAACGGAAAAAACACAAGGCATTTTTCTTCAGCAAAATACATAGCCTTTGAAGAGACAGAAGGAAATAAAGTTACCACCACCCCTCTCCACCACATTCTTTGTCTGCATGAATTTATCTGCATTTTTGTCGGTTTTCATAAATCATCTATAAGCAAGTGACCACTACTAAACCGCTCAGATAAAATTTAACCCCCATCTTGAATGGTGTCATCATTCAGCTGTTGGCAGCGTTATCCTGAACATCCGTATGACCTTTATTGGCCAGCAGCGACTGCAGTGTATAAGCTATGCAGCTCAGCTTTTTCTTAAATAGCATATTGAGCTATTTTCCATCCATCTTTTGAAAACAGCAGTTTTGTCCTCATCGCATCCAATCTGTCGTCGTCAGAGCGGAAAGCCATACGATCATCTTCGACGTATCTTCTTATTACAGTTACATCTCTGCATCCGGTGTTTCCTATTTTGGCGTGCCGTACGTCCTCCTCATTTTCAAAAGTGCACATTATGTTTGAGTCCGAGTCACTATATTTTGACGACTCAGCGATACCTGCGCTGGCCAGGATCCTAAGATAGGGTTACTCAGTTTCCTGCACCCTACTCGGGAAGTTGGTAGGACGAACTGCGGATTCGGCACGGTAAAATACTTGCGAAAATCCTGGCTGAAGAACGTGATTAGAGACCTATCGGGTACAGTCATCAGCTTTTGGAGAACCTTTATGCACCGCTCTTTTTTCTGCGCTCTCCTGAGCTCCTTTATAGGATAAGTTTCACGACTTCCCCATCGTTGTTGACGACGTGCTTCACTTTACTGACCGTTTCCTGTCACTGAGTGCTTTCATCACTATAGCATTCTCCTCTTCATGTCGTGCTCTCGGACACACTATAGCAATTGTTGTAATCGGGCTACTCGTTTACGGCGATGACAACTCGAACACTCACAGCTTCCCTGAATCACTTCGTAACGTTCACACCTGCTGACCCTCAAAGTGCACTCAAGCGAAGCAAAGATATTTACCTGGCTTGAGTGCAGTTTGAGGGTCAGTCATATCGATGCAATACTCTCCTTCTATCCCTCCATCCAAAAACAATGCTCTGCTACACTTACACTCGACATGTAATTTTTGATTCCGTACAATACTTCACTATACTTGACAGTAATAGCAAATACAGTATGAAAATCACGTTACCTTTTGATACAATGGCATCAGACGCGTCTACTGAAAGATTTTACGCTGCCAATAACTCTTCAGACGAATTTTTGGCACCAGTATTGGCAATGTTCCAGGGCCACATCGTCATTCGTGGATCTCGCAATTGCATATGTCTATGGAGCAGTTGTAAGGGCGGTGTTCATAGTAAGTCAGTGAGTGTTTTGACTTTGATGCTGTTTTTTGGTGCTGTAGGTTGCCGTTATACCCAAAGAAGTTAACGCTATGAAAGGTTCACACTTTTTTTGAGTGTTCTAACCAAACGTTGACCCATTCAGCTATTGGCATTGAAAGATTAAGCCTCCTTTATTTTTTACAACTATTGACAAGTTCTTTTATCTTTTGAAAAGAACTCCATCTTCTAATTCGATAGTGGGCATGTTGTTGGCTGTGGGAAGAGCGAAGTCAGATGCTCGGGATTCTTTGCACGGCTTTTGCCGCTGTGTGCTCTGAGTATTATTTTCTACCGCTGTTTGTTTTGATACTTTTCTGAAACTGTGTTATGCCTATCACACTCTTCTCCATATCCTCCGGAGTCGATTAATACTTAGATCATCAAAGCCCGTCCATCCAGAGCCGAGATATGACCTCAGATAATGCTTTCTTTTCCCATTTGTGTTAATACTTCGTCTTGAAATCTGAAAATAGTAATGGTTTATTGAGGGAAGCTTGTGGAATAAGCGTTCCCTAGCAAAATGTACACTTTTTTTGGTCAGTGTTGGGTATTCGTGACTATTGTTTTGATGCCTATTTGTTCTATTTTCACAGCTAAAATGCATTTGCAGAAGCAAGATTCGAACTTGCGGTATGAGACGTATCGGCTTCATCTGTTTGCTCTTCGTTGTGTTGTCTTATGCGGATGATGGCTATGTGACATGTGGTTCGGTTATCAAACTGCGCAATAATCATGATGGTTGGTCATTAATAACGCTCAATATTTTATTAATTCCATTAAATGAGAGTGATAGCGATACAACAATTGTTCGTATCTCAAATGCTGTGTCTCATAAAAGTTCATTGAAGGAAGAAGAAAGATAAAATGAGTTACTATCAGTTGGAGAGTAAACTTTTGCTATATGGATAAGTGGTCTAATACTTATGTTTGAGCATCTAACATTTTGCTTCCTATCGTTTACGTTCTCACAATTGGCAAGAGCTTTACGTCTTTTGAATCAACGAAGACGTTTTGCCTATTTTATAGAAAGGATAAGGGGCGAGGGAAGGGAGTGNAGACGTTTTGCCTATTTTATAGAAAGCATAAGGGGGGAGGGGAAGGGAGTCATAAGATCTGATTGTTTTTTTCATGGGGGGAGGGGTTAACAATCCACTTTATTTACGTCGTAGAGCAATTCTTATCATCAAAGTGCTCTAAATCCGCGTCCAGCCTCGAGTATATTACTATGTCAGCTAGAATGATTGCAGGTGCCTATTGTCCTTGTTTTAAGTGGCAATAGTGGCAATATTTGAAAAGAGTTGAACCTGTAAAGAAGTGAACCGATTGCCTATTGTCCAGTGATGACGAAATAAATAAATAAATAAATAAGTTCCTTGATTTCCTGCACTTTTAGAAGCTATCTGAACAGCTCGATTATTGTACATGTAAGAATCAGACACTCTGAGGCGATCAAAAAAGTCGATGCTTTGAAAGTTGCATTCCGATTATTGTTTCAGACATTTCATTTTTTTCAAAGACCTTTATATTGCTATTTTAGATCCCATTTGCGGTAAAACTTTTTGAACAAAATGATGAAAAGTTTTTTGAATGAACCATAAAAATCATCTAATAAATAACACATAAATTTTCTAATAAACTCCAACAGTCGATAGGTAATAATCTCATCAACGAATAATCAAAAGGAAACTTCATAGAAAACAATACAAAGTTCACGATAAAAGACGTCACAAATCATTTATCTCTGTATCATTAATATTTACAGGTTTAAGACTGCATTCACACGATGTGAAATACGGTTCGGGAAGTGGTCAGCAGTCGGTTACTGGCATGGTGGAGACCGATGATGTTAATTCACATTGGCAAATCTTGCCGCGTAAGTTTTGACACCATTGTCGCTACTTCGTTGACATTTTTAGGTAGAATTCAGAGTTGTCGACGTTCGGATACATTCATCTGAGATGATTATCCAGATTAGAGGACAATGTCTTACCGATGTGACTTAGTAGATAAAGTTTCTAGACATGGTTTATGGGGCATTAAGTGATAGATTTGTGAAATAGCGCAGGCTGACATGGCAGTTCTCGTATATGTGATATCATGCATCATCTTAGTCAGAGAAAACTGAAATATTTTTCGGATGTTTGTAGTTAATATAACTAGTTACAGAGACAACATAAGGACACGATATTAAGCCTTACGGCTGCTTTCCACTCATTTACCAATTGATGTTTGTTGAAGTTTTTCAATGAAGTTGTTACTTTTACTTATGAACTTCATAATAGGTTTTAATTGTGTGGATCGAGTATAATAATGAGCGAATGGAGGTTTAATCGATGTTCAGTGAGAAGTTCAGAAGGCATAAATGAATTGATAAAGAGCTTATATTGCAGCGTTGAAAGGGAAATGTAAACGTGGCGATGAAATCAAATGCGGTGATAAGATTCGACTAATGCATCTCACCACTAAATGTCTATTGCATAGTCATATGTTCAATGCACCTCTCTCGAGAAGCAACCAGGTATGTCTCATAAATGTCCACCTTGATATGATGACTGATATAATCAGTTATTGAGGTGATAGTTATGAGGGTCAAATTACCTCTGCTTGATTTCTAGTCGTACAGATCGTAGTGAGTGAAAAACTTTCAGTAGTTGAGACCATTTTGACCGATTCAATATCGCTTACTTAAACAATTCGTTGATAGTAGTAAAGAGTGGAAGTAATGGAAGATTGTCACGGAATTTAGTGATATGAGAATCTTTATATTTGCATTTGTATTTGCTTGCAAAATTAGATGCGGACACTGCATATGTTAGCAAGCAGAGGGCTCTGCTGATAGTGATGTGATAAGATATTGATAAGGAATTGTCTTACTTGTGGGTTATCCTCCCGCCAAAGCATTTGTCGCTGAACTGAATTAACTAAATAGAATGGAAGCAGCAAATAAAAAAGTACATCAAGAGCGAGAACACAGCACAAGAATGATTAAGACTAGGATAGAATATAGAAGCTGACATCCTCAGTGGTGCTTTTGATAGTGCATATTGGTACAGTGATATGAGGTGCCGCAATTCATGGCAACATCACAATTGCCGGAATGTGCCCCATNNNCAATCCGCATAGGCATCTTTAAACCTTACCGAAGCGTGATAAAGAGGGCTTACGTCGATCAGCAAATATGCAGTTTTTGAAGTAATATGATAATACCTGCTGAAGATATGAATATGTGAAATTAAGTAATTTCAGTGAGGGGAGAGAGCAAAGAAGGTGGACGTCCAGAATGAGAATGATACACTCTGTTATTATTTAAAATTAAGACGCGTTATTTGAATAATTTAACGACCAGTGTCGTGATTTTTTTGCTCAAATAAAAATCAAGTGAAGTGATTTCACTATCTCATGTTTTATTTGAGGAGGTGTCATGTTTTGGTAAAGACGGTGAAGGGGACACAGGAGATCACTGGATTGTATCCTGTAATACGGAGGAGTGGTTGCGTGGCGAGCCGATCCGACTGAAGCATGAGGATACAGGTACGTTTCAAAGTTTGCTGACTTTATTTCCTCACAGTTTGGCTTTTAAGAAATGGCGTTTGCAAGAAATTTATGTACCGTCAATATAAGTTGGTCGATAGTCTATGGAAATAGCCTGAACTTTCTGCGTTTGTCTAGCTTTGATATCAGTTGGCGGTCGTGCATCTCTGGGAATGGAACGATGCAAATGAAAAACTGTCATATTCGCTGGAATTCAGTCCTCTATTTAATAGATTGTGTCACATGGAAGTGCTGTCTGGAAGAACTGCGGAAAAAGCAGAAGCTTCTCCTTCTTGAATATAGGCCATGTGGAAGTGGCTTATAATGCCTGCTTGAATTGTTAAGACGTATATGAGCTTTTCCAAACATCCACTGAAATGCCGGGATTTAGCGCTGTTTATCCACTTGCTTTCATCCAGTATTCCATAAACATATAAATGGCATTCAAATAACTAGCCAAGGAAGTGAAGTGAGGAAAAAGATCGCGAAAAGTATGCATCCTAGATGATTCATGATTAGCGACTTCTNCCCCCCCCCCCCCCCCCCCCCCCCCCCATTTTTTTACATAGTACCAGCACCAATGGATGCCTTTTATTTTCTTTCCCCTTCTACCCAAGAAATTTACTATATTTGCACTGTTGTTTCGTGAGTGAATTTCAGCTTGCTCGATAAGGCGTATGGAGCATTTATAAGTAACGGCAAGTTTCCGTCAAGTAATTCGCAAAATAGAATAAACTAAAAAAGTCATCAGTGGGATAAAGAAAGAAAATTCTAGAGGTGGTTTTTTCCATTGGTTAGTAAACTTTATGTGATTAGAGCTCATCAGGAAGTGCGAAATTGTGGTCATATTCGCTACGTCAGTCTTGGTAAATGCTGATCTCTTGGAGTTCTTCTGTTTCTATTTGACGAATTTTTCGTACTTTTTATTTATATATGAAAATATTTGAGGTAAATTTCTGGCATCAAGTGGGCAGCAGTATGGCAGACCAATTAGTGGTCAAGGCGAAGTGGTGGGTGTTTCGTCGCCTGGAAATTCGGCATATTGGAAGACTGTTGAAGGTGTCTACATGGTCAAAACGAAGGAGGCATAAACTAAATGATCGTTGCAAAGTTGATCTGTTGTCTTGTCGTTAATTTGTTTGTGCACATTCTCTTACTAGGCGGGAAGCTGAGGAATGTAATGGAGAGAGACGGGGTAAGGCAGAGGTAATGACAGGAAAAGATTTCATTAGCTGATGTAGAATTATTCATATTATAATTGATTAGCAGATGATTCTTATCCAGAAATATAGGGGATCGATGAAAGTAGAGTAACTCCAAGTTTGCTAATGAGACAATATTTCTTATCCAGAGGAGGGATCAGAAGGTGGATGTGGTTGTAATGAGATTGGCGGNNNTGTGGTTGTAATGAGATTGGCGGTGCCTTTAACCGTTTTCGATCAATGAGACGTTGAATGACCTATCGCAGCATTTGTTGTTTTTTGCCAATATGCCGTATGCTCGCCTTTTGCTGTGTTTCTATCCAACTATTGATTACGAGTTATCACTTAGTTTTTTTCTTCCATATACCTCGTGTTGCATCATTTAGGCACTGAAAATGAATATCACTTTCTCAATCATATGCCATCATTGATGTTTCGGTGTATAGTTTAGGTGAATACAAAGTCGGAACTTTTATTTACTTCTCAAATTCAAAGATGTGAAAACGACACAGGATGTAAATGAACTTGAACCAGCTACGGTGAAGTTGGGATTTGACAGAAGTGAACGAATTCCTAGCAGAAGTGAGCTGAGGGCGGTGGAAGAGGATATATGGGCCAGGAGATTTCGGTTTCCGGTCCGCTGCTCGTATGTCTGTAATTTAATGTCATTCAGCCTATGAAGACCCCTTGTTTGCTTATATGTTTGATGAATTATATTGACGGCGTGTATTATTTCGGAGTTTCTGTGATGTTTCTTTTTAATGGTTCAGTCATCAATAGATGGCAGTTCATAGTTGCAACTGTCGAGCGGAATCGGACGACTTATCATACAAAATTTGAGGTTTTGATCAACGTTCACACTAAAAGTCACCAAAGTTATTGGTTCCGCTTGTTACGCTGAAAAATTGTTGATTTTGATGTTTTTTCGAGAATTCTCGATGCCCGTAGATTGATGGGGGTAAATTCGTTTTGCTGCGAAATTCGTTTATGGAGACCCATTTCTTCCGCAGTGTTCATTTGTTGTTGATTTATTTTGAGGTAATTAATTTGTTTCTTGCTGGTTCCAGTGGAATGCGGCGTTTTGAACAAATATATTAAAGAAAGGATTATTCAGTGGCCAATTTCAGGTTGATGGGTCAAATTGCTATGAGTGCATGAAGAGCTAGAATTGAACAGCTAGTAGATAACTAGCGATAGAGGCATCATCAATTGATGGAAAACTTCAAGGAAACGCAGACAGAACGGTTAAGCTTATTCGTTGAGTCAGTTCCTATGGTTGTTGTGTAAACTGTTTCGTTGTTTCGTGCCAGGCTCAAGAACAATTAAACAGAACAAATGGGTGGCGTACCATTGAGAAATGTTGTTGTAGGTTCTTCGCAAAAAGCCTTTCCAATTATAAATTCTCCTTTCTTTAGAGCGAAAGTCGGATGGGGTCATTGTTTGTTTCGATGGTGGAAGGTCATCAGTTTAGTGGTTCATNAAAAGCCTTTCCAATTATAAATTCTCTTTCTTTAGAGCGAAAGTCGGATGAGGTCATTGTTTGTTTCGATGGTGAAAGGTCATCAGTTTAGTGATTCACTGAGAGTACCATATAAATGTTTTGAATAACTAAAGGATAGGAATGCATTTAATAAGAGTGAAAGGCCATCCGCACCATTAAACGATAGTGCTCATGATCTGTGACAGAAAGTGTTGCACTCATGCGGTTATTTGATAACCATCCCATAAATCTACCAGCTTACCATTTCTATGATCTACTCATTGCTTTCATGGTTCATTCACCGTAAATGGAAATATGCGTAGAGTGGGTTATTGCATAAAGGTATAAGTGCATCGATCAGCAGAAGATGCTTCGTTGTTTCGTTTTGCTTAGTCATCATTCGGCCATCTCACCTCGTCCCCGAGGGTAATAATCTTTATGGAAACGTCGGACGTTTATCCATTCGACGNNNCGATATGAGACTATGTGAGCCAAGCATCATCAAGATTTCCATGGGCTTACCATCAATTGCACACAACCGGTTGGGGCGGTGGGAGACTGGGCAATTTGTATATGATCGGCAGCGATTGGCCAATATACGAAGATTGAGGTTTAAACCCTGACGGGGTACGGCGATGGACAGCGAGATAAACCACAGCGAGGACGATGGAGCATTCTTGGTCCAACATGACCAGCAAAAAAGCGGCTTTGACGATTGCATATGCACAAATATAATCAGCATTCTCACAATAAAAGAAATTTCAACACGTTTCTCTTTGTCCGATCCCTCCTATACTTTTCCTCACCGTTATAGATCAAAGTGCCCTACCCAATATCTCAAGAATATACCTCAGTAGAATAAATTCTAGGAATCCACCACGGAAATGTAATATTTATTACTGTTACATATAAGGTACAAGTATAGAATACGACAATGATCGTCTTTTTTCGCAAAATAACAACAAATAGCTCATTGGGCCAAATTGCTAACAGTTTCATCATTTCCATCGAGATAATTAATTCGGTTGTTTCTTTATAATGAAGCGAGAATTCGGCAACTAGCATCGAGAGGACTGTTCGACTTAAATATTTCCGATTATTTCGACTATAGTTTACCGAATTCCCGTCAAATAAATATTTAATGAACCCGTAAACAGGGATTTGTTTTGAGAAGAAGTAAGCACTAAGTCCTAAATCCTATAAGTGAGTATTGTGAATGTATTAAACAAACATATACATATTTGTGCGTCCTCTTTTGTAAAACTTTATCAATAACATTGAAAAGGCCATTCAAATACTGTTGCTTTCTCGAAATTTGATCAGCTCAGAAATGTGGCAGACTCAGGAATGCGGCGGAATTGGGCCGAAACATCTTCAAGATCAGAAATCCACTACTCCATCTTTGACCAGCAACCTTTATTCAAGCTTGAGCTTATTCCTGAGGCAATCAACAGATGTGTAACTTTGGACCATCATCTGTTTCATCATTCATCTCTTAAATGAACAGCCGAAAGGTAAATAAGGTGGCCGAACCAGCGGAACTCGATCATAACCTGGAAAGTTGTTGCAGGAAACAACACTGCAAGTGTATCGCAAGAGGAGATGAGATAAGAGGAAAAGCGATAATAATTTAAGCAGACAAAAGCAATGAAGCGACAATTTTATGTTTGTTCGTTAGCTTCAGTGTTCTCAGGAAGAGGTTCCAGAACTGGTTGGAACAGAGTACTTGGTCTCTGTCGAGGCCTTATTCGACGCAACGATCGTTTGCAACTCTCTGACTTTTTCTTCGCGAAACTATTGTCGTTAGCTCGAGCACAACATGCAGCTTTCTTAGCACGTGTAGGACATGCAAGTTCGTCATTCATGGCAACTGCATAGACATCTGGCACCAACTTTCTTGGATCTCTTTCATCTCGAACAATATTTACCGAACCGGTTGTTTGTTTGATTTCCTTAAAAATATTTAATTAGACCGATGAAGTGTTGTTTTGAAAGGAAGCCTTCTTTGTAATTGACTGTTCCCGTTATTGTTTTGCAAATTTGCTTTTAAACAGAGAAAGCACTGATAGAAGACGTCATTATTATGGAGAAACACTCGCTCGTTGTTGCCGTTTCGTGGCTATCGTTTGGGACTTCCCATCGAAGCGCAAGGGGATCGAAATTGAGCTATACACTCAATATTAGTTGGATTGTTGATGCTGATGCCCTAGACTAATCGAGTCATCTCTCAAAATGACTTCATTCTTCCAATGCTGTTGTCTTATATATTTTTGCGCAAGAAGATGAGCACAAATAACTAAGTCATATTGCAACTACATCTCTTAATAAAGCAACGCAGTCAGTTAAATGAACAAGCGTTTGATTTCATTATCAATACCTGTTCGAATGCAATCAGTCGCCTCCAGAATCCGATGTTGGGTGTCACCTGAGGTCGTTTCGACGCAAGCCTCTCATAGGCCTCTTTGAGGGTTTTGCACTTAAACTTGAGCAAATATGCGAGACAAATAGCTGCTGAACGAGAGGTACCGTGCACCGAGTGGATCAATACTTTTCCACCTGACGATAGAGCCGCTTGGATCTTAAAATATATTCATTAGCTGCGAAAAGTGCAGACATTGAAATTCGATTGAAAGATAAATGTGAATTCTGAGAATCATTCGGCTGAAATTTGTGCTTTTCTATAATATTAACTGTTTTTATTGTTATCTTAATATGCCACTAAAGAGTCCAAAAATTCAGCAAAGAAGCATTGACTTATGAATAATTCCTTACATTTACTTCAAGTTCAATGCATCAGTAAATAAATAAATAAATAAATAAATAAATAAATAAATAAATAAATAAATAAATAAATAAATAAATAAATAATTTGTGAAAATATATACCTGATTGGCTGTCATTTCTAGATAAGCATAGATATCACAATCAGCACTATCTTCGATCCACAATTTTATACTCTGCACATTGTTGAGTGTTTTCAAATTTGGTACCTAAAGAATTATTGAATGAAAATATAAAAGTCGTTTATAAACAATTCATTTTAAGTTTCGTTCAAGAGATCACCATTATAATATAAAAATTGGCCTAAGATGTAGAGGAATTGGGCAGTTGAAAACCAGTTTTCGGTCGATAACAGCATAACATGTTTTCCAATCTCATTCAGCATCAGAATTATTTTCACCCCTTGAATGGCGTTTTTGTTTGTTTGGTTGATTATAATGAGTGATCACATCGGGCAAAATCGGATAGATGGCTCAAAGTTATGGTGTACGGAAAAAAATATAGCGTAATAATTAATGAGTAGTGAATCATTGATGTAACTTGCAGGTAGGTGGCTTCTTTTTTTTTTCGATTCTGATACTCTCCACTAAGAAATATCAATAAAAAATCGCAAAGATGGGCGTTTAAGAATACTGCACTAGGATCCTTGCGCTCTCCATTGTATTTTTTCATTCACTTAAGCAAAATCCTTCAGGCAACACTAATATGTGAAGGTATATACATCGACAGTGTAAGCGGAACCCTGCATACTTTGCAAAGTGTAAGCTGTACTTTTGCAAAGATGGCTTTGGATAAATGAAAAGCAAAACGATGAGCCATTAGGAAAATCATAAGAAACGATTGTGACTGCAACAATAAGCGAACACACCTCTTCAGTGGTATTGATGATTAAGGTGATGCCATGCTCGTTGATGATAACCGGTGTAAGGGCACAAATACCACTCACAAAGAGTCCCTTATATACTTCGCTGATTTTCGCGTTCTCCGCATTCACTCGAAACGTTAACGTTACCATTGTCTCGCAAATTCACTCAATGTTGTTGTCTTTCGGTGACCCTGAAATAATTCTTCCGCAGTCGTAAATCGATTTCAAAACTTTGAAGGATTTCTTGCAACGGTTCCGAATAAGAGATTCTTCGGAACATATTTAGATATACATGCGTTTCTCTCTCTAACAACACCATCACTCTTCAAACGACACTAGAATAACATCTTTGCAAAATGTTTCATCTGCAATTTGCAAACCTAACTTCCTCCTATGTCTGTTGCATTTTCTTTACGAAAAGTATGCATGTTAATGTGTTCAGGATCAAAAATAAGCTCATCTGTTATATTCCGTCTTACTTTTCGACTATTTAAATTTCTTTTNNNCTTTTATCATTAATGATATAATCAGCCATTTGCAAAGAAAAGGCAAAAAACAGCAGCAAAGAGAGTCACAACTGATAACCAACACGCTCAAAGCTTCGTTGTAACGCTACCCTTTTATGCTGTCGAAATGCAACAGCCCACCTAAAGCACCGCCCATTCAAAAAAAAGGGGAAGACAATGATTGCAATTGCGAAATGATTATCATCCGATATGTGCCGAAGAAAGTACCATCATAAAACGATCGGTAGTCGACTATCACTGAAGTTTGTTTACGGGTGGAGTAGGCAATTGAATCGAAAAAAAAAACTTAATAACAGCTGTGCTCAATCTTTAAAGTTCTTTGGGCGATTTTTTGATCTCATTGGAATGTTTCTGCAATATTGCATTGCATTATGAAAGGATACAAGCATATCTCGAGCATCAATATATCATCAATTCAATTGCATTCTCTCTAATTTGCGATAACGAATCAATTAATTGCTGTATTGCAAAAATAAAAATTCCATTGCAATTTACACTTTGAAGAAAATTGAGATCGATCGTTGTTGATAAATATATCGATTTAGCTAATGATAAATCCTAAAATTTCGAAGTGATATCACTCACTGAGGCAAAAAAAATGTTATCGATGGTGTATAGACCTTAAAACAATCAATAGGAAAGGATATATTGCAACAATAGACAATGAGAAAATCGTCGGTTTATTTCGGATTTGATTGAATATGGGAAAGTTTATTGATTATGAAGAAAATTAGAGATAAATATGAAAAGAAGTGAACGATAATCATTTGCGAAGAAAATTTATCGGAAAGCGAACTAAATAAGAGAATTATGAACGAATAAAGCATTTAGAATAAAAGTTTATAAATGAGGATAAAGCGGAAATGTGTAAGAACTTGGCACAGAGCAATGTTGACCATTATTGAGTTTATCTGAAATCTGATTTCTTGACGCCTCTATGAGGATTTATCCTAAAATGCAATAAATAAAAAAGAGCAATAAATATGCAAAAGTTATGTTTCAATGTATCCAATACGAAACATCCAAGGGGAGAATCCCTCATCAATTTTTATTATGCATTCGATTCTCGTCAACGTTGGCAAATAACGATAAGAAATAGACCCCCTTTCTGCTTGATTATATGAGATATAAGATGATAGTTTAGGTGATTTTCGTTATGATAACATTCGATGATTGTACTTTTTTTCGAAGCTAACAAAAGATGCCGACATCAATAAAGCATAAGTGATGCACTCACTCTTTGAGAAAACCTCAATGGCCGGCCGGTGTGGTAAAGATGGATACATCTTATCCTGGAGCGAAATTTCTTTACAAATTTGATTCCACATTCGTCCGAAAAGTCGTCCGGTCGACCATCAATTAAACCTCATCTTTAGCGTTACTAAAACTGATGCCTTTGCATTTTTGTTGAAATGTTACCATATGAGCCAATTAAAGCCATATGAGAGGTAACAATTGTGTACCATATTAGTGTATTTGGCTAATAGTATATCCAAGATGTTATACTAAACGAGCAAAAAATTTTGTCCAGAATGCAAGAATTTCCGAAAGGAAACCATTTGAGAACGGGTACGGGCGTGCAAACGAAAGCCAAGATAAGGCATCATGCCGAGCGGAACTCTCCAACCTCATCGCGTCGTCTCTCATGCGGAATATCCCATCGACGCTCATTTCCTGCCCATCATTCGGAGACATATTTCAAATAGCAGAATATAACACACATCGACTAATAGTGCACGGAACGTTAGAATTGTCGAATTCTGTGTCAACTTTAAAATCATGTAGGAGAAAATATAATTTTTGCGCCAAGGATAGATTGTCTTGGCCTGTTCGACTAGCCACAGTCATCCAATCTTTATGGTGCATGTGCGAATAGAGCGTCTCAACTTAAATGTTGGAAGGATAAATGAATCGAAGCATTTCCTTCACCTACCTCAGCGAATAAGAATCGGACGACTTCTGTCAACTTCACACAAATACGCATAACACTTTTCCCGTGAGTTAAAAACAATAAAGAAAAGTCTCCATTGAAATTTGGCGCAGAGATTCAGTGTTCTGATGAGTATATGCAGCGAACAGGATAATCAACACAAAATAGCGCGCTCATATCCAACTGCAACACTAACCTATGAGGTGTTTGTGATACCTATACCCCATCAGACCTATACCCCATCTGTGGAATTTCTCTGAACTCTTTTATTGGCTGTTCGCCAAATATGCCATAGTGTCAGATTTTAAACACAACATTGCACAATCAAATATAACTCTACGAAACATTAAGGAATTAAATAGCTTTAACCACTAATAAGAGAATCGCGAGCGCACATTAGTGGAGAAACACTGAACTTAAAAATAAAACTTGAAAGTAGCCTCATGAAGCAATTGCGCCATATGGTCGATATTTCAGAAATAATTCGTGAAGTAAAGACGAGAAAAATTTCTTGGAAGCACTTTGGAACAGCTATCGAAGAAAGCACTAAGGTGGTCAGCTGTGTCAAAGGTCTCGAAGTCGAACTCGAGCTTGAACTAGAGCGACTATGTAATATTTCCTAACAATTCTATAATAATACTGCAGCAGGA
Source organism: Toxascaris leonina (assembly GCA_022844705.1). Taxonomy (NCBI): domain Eukaryota; kingdom Metazoa; phylum Nematoda; class Chromadorea; order Rhabditida; family Ascarididae; genus Toxascaris; species Toxascaris leonina. Next base: position 23,793 of record JAARMF010000577.1, on the reverse strand, counting down.
TCCATCAGAATCGTTCCACTTGATTTGCTTAACGATCACAAATGTGAACATCTAATGTCAACAGCTAGCTATAGTGAGCGAAATGTTCATTTGCACGTAGGAAAAAATGCTGAAGTAAAGGATGATTAGTTTTTTGGACAATTGGACGAAAAATACAACATTTTGTCATTTATTTAGTAGGCGTTTTTTCTTTGTAAGCTTCAAGCTTCAAGAAAGTACGCCAAGCTAACAGAGTAATTTTTTGCCGGTTATGCTGCTCACATGAGCGCTCAGTAAGGCGTAAATCTTATGTACCCCAAGGAGATGTGAAAAAGACAGTGAAAGAATGTGAGAGTGCCAAAACATGAAAGTAAGACATGAAAAAGAATATAAATCGGAATCGGTAGTAAACAATCTCTAACGCTGATATTGCCGAACTATCTCATCGTTAAGCTGTGTTTTCAGCCGACTGCAAAGCGCTCAAGCGATCGTCAAAAGGTTTTAGCTGAATTAGTAACCACACATTTTAGAACTAAATTTGAGTGTCACCTTGAAATTGAGTGTCAACTAAAATTGAGTGTCATCCTTTTGCAAGTTTGCTGTCTGAACGATCCACTACTAACCGATCTCAGGAAGTTTTCTCGGAAGCATCACTCTTGTTAAGCTCATCTAAAATGACATTTTAGCTGGGTTCTGAAAAACGGCAAATGCTTCATTTGTTATGTCAAAGTAACAGAAAAGTTTTCAAGCATCGCTCATACAAGCATCAGTTTCGAAGTTAAGAGCTTCTTTGTAAAAGCTATAAGGAGGATTGGAAGCGATGTAGCCAGACAGATGCGAATGATGAGAAGCTAACACTGTGCTGACTCGGCGTAATTGAAATGAACTTCTTGCACGCTCCATTTGGGATCGGTATAGCCCATTTTGAGACTTTCTGCAGATTACTATCGAGGAGTTTGCACCGAAGAAAGAAATCTCCCAAAACTATTCGATTCACATCGTGCCTTCAGCACTTGCGCACAAAAAAACAACAAACACCTCTTGCGGGCATGATGGCCATAAGCCATGCGTGTTGGTGGTCTGTAATTTATATCCTGAGAATTATCGGACTCACCGCTAGAAACTTTCTTGAAACCATGGGAGAAGACCGATATGTGGCAGAAATATTAAAACATTTAACGAATGCGCCACTAGTATAATGAATGTGATGCTATGCAATATGTACACCAAAAAATGCCCATATTGATATTCAGTGATTAATTTTTCCAGTGCTTTTTTATGGAAGGCAGTGATGCATGTATCGGCACGCTATAATCAGAATTTCATCTTAGTTAATATGAGCGTTTGCTCACTGCTTAAGCCTATTCATTAATTCAGTAATAAGGTTTCGTTCACAATAGACTCTATGTCGTCTCTGTTTCTGAAATGGACCGGAAAAAATCATTTAGTGTCGTAGGGAAATTTTCATACGCTCACTGTTTTGTTTTCAAATTCTCCGCCCCTCTCGAAAATATGACTTCATCTCAGCTTTGCTGCAGAAACCATCCCACCACATTGGGATAAAGCTATCGCCCAATTAGTCTAACGTTCTCGTTTCGAAATTATTGTCTGAGATGCACTGATTGATTGTTGGTTTTACGCGAAACGCCATTCTGAAGCTTGCCTCGTCCGGCTTCATCTATGGTCGGTCCATGACATATCATCTATAGGGGATTGAGCGCCTTTGTTGAATATGAGAGTGCAGGGAGAAATTGTGTTTGTGAATTATTTGGAGACCTTTAATGCGGTCTCTCATGAAAATTTGCCCTTGAAATTGCAAAATTATTGTGTCATCGACTTTTTTCAAAAGTGGGTCATAGCATTCTCATGTGGACAAATTTTTAAAGTAAGAATTGCAGATAGTTACTTCGCTCCACTTTAAATTTGTGGGGGATTCATATAGAGGGAACATTTTGGATCAGTCTTTCTCGCTTGTACACATTTTTGGATATTTCAGATGGCATTCTGGATAGTACCAAGCATGACTTTAAAATCTATTGTTTATTGAAGGATCATGCTTATGGCTTTCATATTTCAGGAAATGAACTTGGTATATTTGTCAATTGCTCGAAATTATGGCAGTTTTATTGGGTAAAATGTGCAATACGAGCCGATGATTGGATTGATAAATTATTTTCTGACGAAATTAAAGATTTCTGGAAAATTGCAATCATTTTGCAAATGACCTCATTGCATTTTGCATCGGTGTGGTCATAAGAAAAGTTTATCGACACAGCTATCAAACTCTTTTATTACTGCTGCATAGGATACATCTTCTAGTGCTTCTTACTAAGTAATGAAGCTTGCTGTTCTCGTTGGAGGAATACAGAAGCATTTGTCGCATTGGTTTCATTGGTGTCCACCTTTGCTTGTTTCTCTTTTAATGCTGCACACAGATCGTTTTTATACGAAATCAGATCATTGTTTCATCAACTGCCATCGCTTAGTGTAGCGATTTTATTTGTCATTGACGACAGCTGTCATCCTATTCGAAAACTTTCTTTTGTGATATTCAACTTAGGTATAATATAACTTGCTCACATATGCATGCATTAATACAGGTGATCTACTCCAATTTATCCAAGAACACATGTGGNCCCAAGAACACTTGTGACGAAATTTTGTCCATTCGCTGTTGATGTTCATGCTCATGTTGACTGCTCACATCATTTCCTGCAAGTTCACATCTTGCATAAGGAATCCCTTTTTTGCTTTCCTAGCTGTAAGCTGCTCTGTAATCGTGAGTTTTTTAAGAAGGAACATGGTAATAATTAAGTTCAAATCCTTTACAGGTAAAGCCAATTCGCCTCTCGCACTGATCAGAAATGATGTCGGTAATAGAAGCGACCGGAGCAATAATGATTTCAAAGTTTTGCTCAGTATTTGCGATTTAGTCGATATTCAAAGAAAGATTTCACTAACGCATACAATGTGCAATTGATTAGCAACATTTTTAGAGGAAAGACCACTCAAGTGAACTGGAATCTCATTTGCAAACATTTTTTCATTTCAATATATCTTCGGTAGAGGACGCCATTTGGTTATTTAACGCCTATAAATAAACAGCTACACTACCTGTAAACAAAGAGACAATTCGTCAGTTACCTTTTAAGAGTAATGTTTCAAAAAAGAATTTCTACCGGATGCTGTTGTAATCGAAAAAAAAAAGCAGCACCAACGAACATATGAAATATTGCAAATTCACAGTGCAAAATACGAACGATAGCACAAGCGATTCAAGTGAACAATTGTGTTCTGATAACATCTCAAAGATCACAGTCGAAACAAAAATCAAAAATCGCATACAATAATGTCTAATGGGGCACAATTTTGCTATCACAAATCGATAGTTCAGTGTGTTCAAAAAGAAACGAAAAAGAATTATGCGATTAAAGTTTATGTAATTTTTTATTTCCGCCGAAAAAATTATTCCACTCGTCGAAAGTGCCCAAAAGAAAACATCAAATCACAGTTGCATCTATTAGGTCAATCGGTCATAGAATTCCTCTACGGAAACAAAAAAAAACTCATTTATATTTAATGAATGGTCGAATGGAAAGGGAAATTACCTTGTGGATTTAAAGAAAAAGTCTCCGAATGCATAGAAAACGTGCAATGAAATACAAGTAAAAATGCAATCAATTGATGTTTATGCTCATATTCATGCATTTTCTCCCTTCCGCAGTCTTGTCGCAACAATAAAATAAACATTCACTATCGACCTAAAATAACTGCACAGAAATTAATTTGCGCTTAATAATAATAATTAATTATTTATTGTTTTCACTCGAGATATTTATTATTTTGAGGTCGTTCCCAATATTTTTGCTATCATTTCGCAGGAAGGAATCGTAAATACATAAATGAAGGGAGTTTTATCAGTGTTGTGCTATAAGTGGCAGCCAAACACAAAAATCATTCAATTGAACACATCAGCACATATCTTTTATTGTGTATATTTGCTTTAAATAACGATTGTTTACACATACTCTATTATTGCATATTTATCTATATGCTCTCAGATTGTTGTTACAATGTGTTTGAGATGAAAAGTGCGGCCGCCATAAAATGGAAAAANTATCACATCGTTGAAATGTGCTTCCTGCCATAATGGTTCTAAGAGGTACCAGGTTGGGATCGCAGAGATCGATGCTCTGCAAATTTTTGAAGAACACCGCAAAGTGCTCGATGGCTTGCATCAAGCACAAAGTATCACTACTCGTTAGGAAGTATTTCGTGTGACTCATCACTGAATAATTTTCTCTCCACAGCGGTTGAGGTGATACAACTTTTCCTTTTAAGATCAACATCATGACGCATCCTTTTGAAAGATATATAGATGAGGAGTGAATTCATTGAAAATTATTCTGCGCTTTTGCAAACCTGCAAAAGCAAGACGCACGATGACAGTGTGGTGTCTGTGCGTGTCTGTGATACGCGTGTCTGTCTGTTCGTCTGTCGATCTCGGTTCCTGGACCACTGACCATATAAAACTTGGTGAGTATAGGATAATATCTTATAGCATTTTAAACTTTGATCCATCAAGTTCCAAAAAAAGATATAACGAATTAAAGATCACAAAATCGCATTTTGTTTCGAATCGAATTTTGAATTTCAAACCGATCATCATCGATCATTTAATGAGGATTTATTTATACGAGCAATCAGATCACCTAATATATAGCTATATCATTTCAACATTTTGTCAATTATTATCAACTTATGATCATATCGATTACTTCCTTTGATCTAACATCTTATTAGTTGCCATTTTTTCAGCATAATTCAGAAAAT
>JAARMF010000577.1:0-14142 GCA_022844705.1 Toxascaris leonina | reverse complement strand
CCCCCCCCCCCCCCCCCCCTTCACAGAAACCTAATTTCAACTATGTTCGGATTTTGAAAGGTAATATCAGTAAAGAGGAGAACTAAAATGCGTTTTACATTTACAGAACAACTTATACGAGAAGGGGTGCATTTGCAGCGAAAATGTTATCGAAAGGGAAAAGAACGCATTTGTTGCAGCGAGTGTGTTGTTTTCAACTCGAAGACATCTATGTTCCCTAGCTTGCAAACTCTGACCAAAGATCTCTCTGCCTCTCTCCCTCGTTTATTCTCTTTTCTCCTCTCGAAATGCTTATTAAGGTAAACAGCATTCCGCTAAGAAATGAGAAAAATGCATCTTTCTAGTCGGTAAGCATAGCTGAATATAACTGCGATGCAACTATCGAAGGTAAATTCATGCGGCAAACATCCAATGGGTACTGAAAATCACCTTTAATCTTATCATTGCTGTTGCTCTCAATTTCAGGTCAGAATTTTAGGTTTTTGATTCGATCTTTGATGATTTCTGAAAATCTTCCTCTGCAGTTTCTATATCAAGAGTACACTGATGATATTACCGCAAGACATGAGTATATGCACGCACATAACTAATTCAGAGTTGAATCTATTTTTATCGCTATTCGTGCAAACTTGGCTTAAGACATTCGATCAACCGCTCTTTCAAAATATTTTCCTCTCCGAGCACCTGTTCTTTGAACATCTGTTTACCTACTAAATACTATATATATATACTCATTGATGCTGATATTTGTGCATATTAACTATATGGATGTGTTAAATGAACACTGCATACATATATATTTATGTTCCATTAATAAATAAAATAGATGAAAACGATATACAAAGGGTCAGAGAGCAAGATTTAGGACGATAAAGTCGAGACAAAGAGAGAAATTATTAAATTCGCTCTATGCAATTATTATTCGATAAGACATATCTGCTTGCATGAAACGATGATCGTCTATGAAAAAAAATTTTTTTTTTTCATCGCTCAGCATTTCGATGTGATGTTCACGATCGGTCATTTCGATGCGAAATCCTCAAATCACTTCGTTTCACACAACCATCATAATCACAAAAAAACACAAGCTAAATGAATTCAAAACCCGTAAATAATGCATCAATAACCGTTATAATATTACAACGAAATATCCCGTAAACAACAATAAATAACAATATTTATATTTATTACATTACTACAATATGTAGTATGGCTTGATTTCACAAATATTTAATTTATATCATTTTTAGAAGCGNGTATGGCTTGATTTCACAAATATTTATTTTATATCATTTTTAGAAGCAGAAAAAATTATCGAATCAATATTCGACATCATTGAATATATTATGCGGCTGCCTCAAGTATTTCATGAAGTGTCTCAAGAACTGGTTCGAATTTTCCACTTGGCGCTGAATGAGCCCTTGCAAGGAGATTTCCTCGTTTCCGCTTTTCCATCGTTTGCGTTCGTTTCTGCGTCGGAGAGATATTCTCACATAACTTTTTCGTTGAATTAGATGCAATATTCTCTGACTTTGTCTTCGCAGAAAACGAATCCGATTTCGATGTGATGTTCACAGTGGTTGATGTGCTATTTTGTGCATAAACATCAGGCACTAGCTTTGTAGGATCGACTTTATCACGAACGATACGCACTGAGCCATGAGTTTGTTTGAGTGCCTGCAAATTACTCACCTTTAATACTTATATAGCAGCCGAAAGAGAGTTATATAATCGAATTTTGGAAGTGTGCCACTCTTATGCATCGAAATTTATCTTAACTCCACTATGTTAAGAGGGCACTACTCAATAGCTGTGATCAATTAATGCTTATTGAATGTTTGGTTGTGTGGCTATTGAAAATCTGTTAGTGGGGGAGGTTATCAAGTTGAACAACTTGTTAGCTTATCAATACTTTCGAGATATTTCATTCGGTTATGATAATGTGGTATAAGCTACTATTAGAGGTATAAGATGACTAATAATAATAATAATGCCCCATAGACCAACACCGTCCTCCTCTTTCAACAAAATATTTTTAGGTGCTCATTGATCATTCTATTATACTGTTGATAGCTTATCGATAATAACCGGTAGTTTATCGGTGATAAGCGATGACTTACATGAGAGTTCTGCTTCTTTGTTTTACACCCGCCTATCGTATTGAGCAAAAAAGATTTATGTGCTAAGAGCCGATGAGGAGTCAAATTGCATTCACCTCTTTAATCCAACTATATATTCACTCATTGACAGCAAAAAAAGCAAAGCGGAAGTTGATATGCATCTTATCAACTTTGATAATTTCAAACTTTGGCTAAGTTTAAAAAAATTTTTTTTTGAAAGTTCCCCGAGGATAGCATTGAAATTTTAAAATATGATGAATGATTTGTTCTTAACACATTAATTGCCGCAATATTTTTTTGTATTTTAATAAAAGCTTTGCGAATGTTCATAATGAGACACTAAGATTTTCTTATTCATTGGTTGTTTTTATCATTCTGATGAAACAAACACAACAGGTAAATGGTAATTACCTGTTCAAATGCGATTAGTTGACGCCAGAATCCAATATTTGGCGTTACCATTGGTCTTACGGCTGCAAGTTTCTCGTATGCATCTTTGAGGGTTTTACAACGAAATTTTGTAAGATAAGCTAAGCAGATTGTAGCCGACCGTGATACGCCATGTACTGAATGAATCAACACACGACCACCAGCGGTTAGAATCGCTTGGATCTGTAAGTGGTTATTTGAGAAAGTTGTTTATTTCTCTGAGTTCTTTGTTGCTGAGATCCTTTTGCAACTTTACCTATGTTGCTCGCAGCAATTTATTGACTAATTACTTCTTCATAGTTAGCAGTAACCTATTATTTTCGTTCCATTAATATTACTTAATTGGAATTAAATAATACCGCTTTAATTAATTTTAAATTAAAATATAAAAGTCGATAAAAATAGGCGAGAAAATAAGAAAAAGTAGAGTGGACGTCTTTGAAATTGGCATGCCACCAGCCGTTGAGAATTTCTTGTGGTACAGTAGTTGTGAAAAGGTTTTTGTATACTTCTGTTCCATGCAGTTATCATTTCCGTATTTCCATGAAACATATTTTACTCTCTATAGAAGAATTCTTTCTCTCCACCACCCNCCCCCCCCCCCCCCCCCCTCCACCACCTCAGCTTTGCCATGACCATCAAATTACTCCATGCCATGCCTCGTCTCGTACCCCTCTACTTCCCCGCAAGAGAGTTACGGTAGATGTCTATATGGGAATGCATCAAAGTTCTATCCGAGAAGTAATCAATCGGTATCGGTGGATGGCATTGCTGCTCTCGATGTTTGATCGTTATCGTTGTTAATCGGGAGGCTATTTTTTATTCGCTTTTACCTTTTCATAGAGTATCAATTAATTTTATATGTGCTTCGCACTAATAAATTCACTCAACAAAAAACATTGCAATATATTAATAAATTTCCTATAGCAATTTGTGGGATTTGCATGAATTTTACCGTATTTCTCAGAGTTTTTCTCAGAATTGAGAAAAAATGACCGAAATTTTTTATATTTTCATAAGAAATATCACAGGTATGAGTGTATTTTTCTCAATTTTCAGCGCGAAACTTCTTTAGTAAAATTTCGGCGCAATTTTAGATTTGCTAAATATCTTTCAACTTTTATTTATTGCAAAAAAAGTTTTGATTCCGATAAAACTGAAGAAATCATTGACGATTATAAGGAATATAGAATATATAAACTTTTTAAATATTTAAATTAATCTCGATCTTATTGTTTTTTTTTTTGCATTTCATATCGAGCGATGATCATATCGCTAGAAAATATTTTACAGATCAAACATAAGATTTTCTAAAGAGATTTTTGATCGCAATATCACCTCTCATATTTTTCAAGAAGCGTTTCATAAGATATATCAAGGATTCAATGTTTCATTATAAGAAGTCGTCGAAAACGAAAATGAGAAGAGAAGAGCATTTTGGATTCAACCGAATGAGAGTTTTTTCCCATATTTTTACACGTGGGGAAAATTAGGATATTTTTCTCAGTTTGAAGTTTCGAAAACTTCAAATGAATTTAAAAAGATATAAGGCTGATAATTTTTTTCTCGAGAATGTATTCACCTGATTACTCTGCAATTCAAGAAGTGGATAAATATTGAATTGCTCATTGTCTTCAATCCACAGTTTTGTATATCGAATGTCGCCAAGAGATTTAATATTGGGCACCTGAAAAGAAGGGAATTCTTTAGAAACTAAAATATGATATTTATTTGTGTTCAACCGAAGAACTATGACTTATTCGATCGGTTAAATTTTTTATTCGACTGATTGCGGTAATATTACCTCTTCAATTTTGAAACCCATCGGCTTATTTGCCATTCTCTTATTACTATAGAAATGCTTCAATTCCCCTTACTAGAAATACAATGCAATCAAAAAACCTTCTTTTATTAATATGACAAGGAAGAGGTCTCTTATAAATAGCAGAATTGGTCACTTTATACTCTAATTTCACAGATTTGAATCGCATCTAAATTCGAAGCGATTAACTCATCAAAAATGAAACAAACCTCTTCAGTAGCATTGATGATAGCGTTGATTCGATACTCTTTGATGATCGTCGGTGAGAGAGCACAAACGCCACTCACATATAGACCACGTACCACTTCAGTGATTTTTGCATGTTCTGCATTGATTTGAAATGTTAATGAAGGCATCTTGAGGGTGTTCTTCTCGTTTGATGCAATGTGATATTTTATTATTGAGCTGTAAAAGATTGCATTAAAATTTGACAACGATTATATCATCGCATTTATTCACAATCAATCTCATTTTCTTTTATTGTATTATGGGTATAGCGCTGCTATTTTACAATACAAGCAGGTTACGATGTTTTTTTAGGATTGTGAATTATAATAACATTACAGTATTTATTATATTATATCAAATGAGTTCTAAATTAACGAAATTTAATATTTGAATATGAATGTCGAAATATCCAATGTAGTGGTGAATATGTATTCATTATAAATGGGTGGAAGAATTTCAAGATGTTCATAGAGTGTAGCAATGAAGTATGGTTATCATTTGTGGTACTCTGAAGAAAGAGAGAGAGGAAGAGGGCAGAGAAAGGTTGTGAAGATACAACAGCTGCATCCCGTATTCGATAGTTATCCACGAGAAATCGTATAGAGAATCATTGAAGGTTAATAAAATATTGCTTCATAAGGGCTATTCCGAGGCTAGCAATTACACAGACAATTTTGATCTAACTTGGAGTTTAGTCGACTGAGTTTCCGATAGTTTCAATTTGCGAACATCTGAAAGCACCACTGCAAAATTTGGTGACCATAATCAAAAGCATTTTTTTGAGTTGATCCATCAACTTCTAACGGAGTCAAATCTAAAGAATCTCTGAAATTTCGCTACAAATTGAATAGCAATTGAGTTCAAATTGAGGAGCAATTGAATAGCATTTTGCAGCAATTGAGTTCACATTGTATGAGGGGTTCATTGAGCGACCTTGAGAAGGGGGACGTGTTCGAATGATTTTACTTAAATACGAGTACATTATTGTGGGTATTCAATTATTTTTAAAAATATATGGCAATGATTAATTTACCAATCCAAATTTTATATTGTGCTAGTCTTTGACGGGATTTCCCATTTTTTAGCGATTAACGAAATAAGATATACATGTCATCATCAAAAATCAACTAAGTTCAGCAGCGAAGAAATGGATTGACTCTTCCAGAAAACTGCAACAGATAAAACGGAAAGGGCGGAAATGTCCGCCAGAAACGATTTTCTTTAATTGAATACAAGATAATATCGGCAGGAAAGTTGCAAATATAGAGCACTTTTCTTTGTGAAATAAAACCTCAGAAAAATTATAGAAAAAGTTGAGAGGACTTCACAAAACTAAGAATAGGTCAAGTTGATGCAAGTGTGGCGACGAAAAATGTGTAAATATTCGTAAAGGGATGGCTGTTTTATAGTTGTGAGATTGATGCCGATAGAAGCACCGCCCACAGCTCGTTGCAGAAAAAACATGCTAAGTATTGTTGAGAGAGGGGCAAATGCCGAATGGAATCGTAAAGTTCGCGGATGCGTTGATGTTCGACGCATTCGTTTTCATATGTCAACAAGAAACTCACATAGAAGCCGCTGATTAAAGCTCACCGATCAAGCTAAGCCGTAAAATTAAGCCGATATGCTTCTCACTTTAAGCATATATGATGGATATATAAATGTGTACTTGCTGAATAAACTTGTCACCTTTGTGTTACTCGATTTTATAATATTGGAATAAATTATACTGGCAAGGATTCGATTGTTGATTGCTATGATTTTCGATCAAGATTTCTCATGCACACACCACTATGGAGAACCATATTTCATAGTAGGACATGAATCAGTCACTCATGTGGCGTTCACATGCTCGACAACAGCAATGAAATTTTTTTTTCAGTACTCATGGATCAGTGCTCGCTGTTAACTATTGTTCCAGTATAACTGCTTTCGCCATAAACAAAAAGCGACTCAAATCGTTCCGTCGATCTTTGCAATATTCTCACACCCCATACCTTTATGAGATATAACAATTTGCAATCGTTATAAATCGTTCAGTATTGGAATTTCTTCCACAATTCTTCCTGTTTTCTGCGATGTTCTATTGAATATTGTATAATAAATGGAAGTCGTTTAAAATTTCACCGTTGAAGTAAAGCATTTAATTCATCCGGAAAGCACATCCAATAGAAATATCCACGAAGCGTATTCCACTCAAATATCTGAAAAGTGCAATTCGCTACAATACACGTTCCTATGCGTCCCAAATAACATAATCTTAAAGAATTCATTAGAGACCGTATAGTATGTTTGTATGGCTATTTAGTGTTAATTCTGCTGTCAGAAAAGAGGTAAAGCCAACACTTTTCTGCAAAATTATTTCAGAAGCTAAAGTTGCAGACTGCAGAAAAATATCACTTCCATATAGCGCAATTCTCGCTATGGAACTTCAAATTCTAGCGAATAAAAATCCCTTTATTGAGGGTTATTCTATTGTTTAGCGTTGTTTTTGAAAAATACCGCACCAATTATACGATCACATCACTTGAAAGTGAAATTGAAAGAAGCAAAGTGGAAATATGCACTCATCACTGATGATTAATTAGCAATCAATGTAGTTAATTATATAATTTTATTGTAATTATAATCACCTAATAATTAATTTTTTAATTCTTAACTCTTTAACTTCAGAATTGCAGAGAGAAATTTTTCATACTGTTAATTATTTCGTTATTATTCACGCCTATTATCACCTCATTATGATCAAAATTATTGAAGCGTCCGTTCTAATGCGCTAAAACTTTAATTTGCATCGATTCGTTCTAAACATTCCACACGTATATGAGTGAATGCATTTTTGACGATATCGATCTGACAATATTAATATTGTTAAAATATGACAATATGCCGAATTATTTACTTACATATAAATATTATAATTTATTACTTTGGTTTAAACAATTGTTTATTATTGCAATAATAGTTTCAAAGATAATAAAATTTATTTATTTATTTCAAAATGATTATTTGACAACCGAAATAACACACCGAATACCTCCATTCACCTGTGAGTTATCACATTAATCTCGCCATTTCCAACAATCGACAATCGAAGTGTTGCAATTTCAATGTTGAGTATATAATCATAAAAATATCTTTAATGGGGCTATTGACAATATACTACGGTAATTTATTGGCACATTATAAAATCATCTCAATAGACATCAACAACTTTATCGCAAATTTTTGAAATAAAACATCGAATGTGAACGTTTTTAGATTACAATGAACAATATCACTTGATTTTATTATCTCGTTGAGCATAAAAATTAATATTTTTTGAATGTTTTAACCTCTTCACTTTGTTTATCGAACAAAAAGAACGATATAATATAGAAAGAAATTTTGCGTACTCATTCAAATTCCTATCCACAAAATGCACTACGACAAGAGATGTTGTCTGTGAAAAGATTTGTTTGTATGCGTTTGTCTTTCCGATTGCTTGTCTGTTCAGTGATTTGCACTCGGGATGAAGTGAAGTTGAAATAAGGATATTTGATGTAGCATTTAGCATAAAATCACTTTTTGAAATAGCCTTTAATTCGATCAATCAATATCAATTTTAGCTGAAGCCGATTAAAGTTGCCGAAAAATACCCAGCTAATTTGTAGCTCGTTAAATTGTGCTTCACATTGGCCATCGATTTCAAAATTATATAATCACATCAAAATATAATTTAATGAATGAAGAATAAAAATAAATATTTCTCGTTCATAAACGTTTTATTGATGGCTGAGGAGATCGATTTAGGGAAGTGGAATGCCAAAAAGGTTTCAGTCACCGTCACATGCCACCGCTCTTTACTCGGTAATATTTTCGTTGTGTGTTATGCAAATGAAACAATTAATGAAGGAAACAAGTTATGACACATATCGAAGACTTTTGCGATAAATGTCCAAACAATTCAATCCCTCAGACTAACTATTTTTTTAAATAAAAGCAATATAATATTTAATATTCTACAATTAGAGTGCTAAATACGGCAATATTAAGCTATTATTTAAATCTTTTTATATAGTTCAATAATAAGAACACTATAAGAAAGGAACGGAAAAGGGGAGCAAAATTTATTTGCATCGAATCTTTAAAGGAGATGTGAAGGGTTCCCTTAGTGTAAACAGCTGAGACGAACGCAATACGACGGAAATTTGCCAGTGGGTTGTCACTTTCGATGTTTTCATCGAGTCTATTATAACCGCTAAACGATGTTCTTTAGCCTTTCGAAGAATTCTTTCTGCAGAAAAAAAAGTGCTGTATTATCTTCGCAATGAACTCTTCACAAGAGTACCTCCGAAAGAGCGAACATATTATTTTGAACTATGCTTTTCGTGCATCACAAGTACATACCAACTAAAGTGCTTCTTTTTTTTTCTACGGTAGAACTACGTCCACCGTAACCAAATTTCCGATGAGATGCACTGTAATCAAATCAGTAAACCATTATTGCAGATAGACTTTACCGTAACCAAACTGGCAAGCATTATTCAAGTCCACCGTACACAAATTAGAAAGCATCATTGAAGATGGCGATCCACCGTAATCCAATTGGCAAACACTATTTGAGATGGGTGAATGGTGTTTCCACTTGAGCGAATCGAACCAAAGACTGCTGTATTGAAGAACAAGTTGATTTTGCTTGTTTATGAAACATTTGAGAGTTTTGTACTTGCTGCGCAGAAAAACAAATAATTCCGCAATCACTACAAACTGTGCCTAAAGGCAAGATCTGAACCTGCCAGCGACATTGCCGTTCTAGATTCTCGAAACGATTGAGTCAAGCAATCGATACGATTTGTTTTTCCTGCCTATTTTTTAGTTACATCACGAGAGTACTATTGTTGTTGTCAACACTACTTTAAGTTTTTTAGTGCATTAATAATTATATGATGTAATAGTAAGTAAAGTAATAATTATACTAAAAGTTTAGTATAATAATATGTAATCAAAAAGCCACAAGTGAGAAAAAACTTTAAATTATTATCATTTTTAAAAATATCCCAATATTTCATCTATTAAGTGGGTGGCAACTAACAAATTCGACATCAATAATAAATCCATAAAACGTAATTGTAATCAACTCATATTGCATTTGTTCCCAATTAAGTTTCAAGCATTTTCACTCATATAGCAATCAGGTTGTATTAAAGTCTTCATTTCTAAACAATATGCAAAAGAAAAGTGGAAATTTTCAATGCGATGGAATTTTTGATAAACAAAAAGAAAATCAAAGATGAATTCTTCATTCTTCTACGAGATTCCCAATGAGTAATGCTACTGTTTTCTAATGAAAATATTTTTTGCAATACTCAACTATATTGTTGAATTGTTGCTGAATAGTCATTAAAAAAAGAATTCTTCTTTTTTTAATTTCAGCTAATAAATGTTAGCATAAAAACTAATCGAAGTTATTTGCGATGCTCACATTCAACGATGCCCACCTACATCAAATACCATATTTGTCATCCTAACATTCGTTGATTGTTTTACGTAACGATTATGTGTTTCAATTTTCTATGTGTTTCGTGCAATGCATATTTGCTATTAAATCGCGTCATTTATATGCTATTCTATCGCTTCTGCGATTGTATTTGCCTGAATGTTTATTGTAGCGTTGTTTATTCATTAAAATTTGAATGAAGGTTATATTCCTATCGGCAGTTTTTTTTTTCTCATATTATCAGTAAATATTTTTTTTCTCGTCGTTTTTTACTCTTCTTTTTTTTTCTGCTATCAAAAGAAAAACTGATAAAAGAGATGGGAAAGAGAATTTAGAAAATACGATGAAATTAGCCAGTAGTCACATGAGAAGGCTGAATTACATTGTATGCTTTGCAAACATAAAAAAAAACTTGCACAAAATCTGGCAAGAAGCCAAGAATTTTATGTAATTTTTTTGCAAAATAAAATATTGTACTTCTTAGGATAACGTTCAATAAATTATATAGTTATTAACTGCAAAAAATCTTAAGAGAAAATAAGAAATTACAACTGAGTTTTGATTGTTTTACAAAAATGCCGACAACTAACTGAAATAGGGAGAAGACTTTCCATTTCTGGATGGTATGAAATAGATTCATTATGTTTATTCCGTCTTTTATCTATTGTATTTTTGCAGTTTAGAGGAGCTGACAGATTAGAACGATGCATTCAAAAATGTTGTCGTCTATCGAGAAATCTAAGAATTGAGGTTGATTAGAGGTAAATAATGGATGAATTGTAAAAAAAAAAATGACTGAAACTCTATGAGATGTGTCATCTCACGCTCAGTTATAGGAACCTTCATTTATATATGGTCTGGTTGTAAATATGAAGTGCAATACGTAAAGTGGTATTTCCACCTCTCTCTCCTCTGCACCACTCTCCTCCTTCTCTCTCTCCAACCCCCCGCCCCCTCATTCCTCTCCTACCCTCATAAAAATTGGAAAATCAATATGCAAGGGAGAATGAACATTACGAAAGATGCGGATTTAGTATTTTACAAGGAAATATGCATATTGTAACAGTAATTTAAAATCCCGTAAATAATATCGAACAAAACCCCAACACACTCATCTACACTTCTATGTAGATCCATCATTTCCAAAAATGATAATTGTAAACGAATTGATTCCAAATAATAACCTTTCAAACTCTGTGCTCAATGTAGCGTTGACACTTAGTGTATTCCAACGGAATGTAGTGTTTCTCTCACTCAATATCAATTACATCGAATTTATTGGGTTGACAGGTACGCAGATGCACTTCCGTTTTTCATTTCAAAATATTGCTTATTTAGTGGTTGATTCATCGATCGTAAAAATAAGCATTCTTTGTGCTCTTTACAAAAAATATGCACTCTTTTGGCATTTATATTGATTTGAGAGTAAAGCGGGCACATGTAAATTAGGCAATGTTGTTCTGGAAGTGACATAAGAAATTCGCGTTCGATGATCAAGAAACAAATGGAATTTTTGATCTTTGTTTTCATTGAAACTATTCCCACGTGACAAACATCTGATTGAGCATCTTTTTCACACTTGAAGCATATATTGTTAAATAAAACTCTATTCGCAGCAAAGTAGAAATAGAGATACAGTGGCTGAAAGGGTGAGGGAGAAGTATCTCATCGACCAATGAAACTGCTTACTATCCCTTGAGGCATATCAAGGTAGAATTGCATTCAAAGGGATTGCAAATTTCAAGAGATATCATCAACAATATATTATTGACATGTTCATTTTTCACGTGTATTTTTCATGTGTAAGCAATTGTTGTTGATGGTGAATAACAACGTACTATTGCAGATACTCAACTGATGCTTGAACAATGCGCATTGATGCAATAAAAGTGTTAGCATTAGCTAGTGAGCGATATCGATATTGATCAGTGATGTCCGATAGATCGACAACGTTGGAGGATCTTGTTTCCCCTCTTGTTGACGATTGAAAGTAGCACTTTAAATTGCTGTTTTGACGGCAATAATATTCTTTAAAAAATTAAAAATCCACACTTTTCTTCTTAAATCTCCTCACTGGTTCTCAGACAATATCAGTAATATGTTGTAATTATTCAAGATATCGTAGTTTTAGATTATTGTGAACGGCATTCATTACTCAAAACTGATCCCATTCGTTATCTCAGCGAACTGCGTTATTCGAATATGACCTCATTCCAGAAATTTTCAGGAATCTATCACTCTGAAAATAACTTTTCGGCCGCATTGTATTATCCACTATCCATTAGCGCTTTAAATGACTAACGAGTTAGCGTTATTGTTCTTTACTCATATAGAAGCGGATGAAACTAAAAAATACAGAAGAAAGAAAGAGCACAACATCTATTCTTTAGTGGAAATTGAAAACACCAAAGCTGTGTGAAAATGATAAAAATGAACGCCTTTAATAATTCTAATGTGTAGTAAGTCGATATGTTTTGAGAATTATATAAAGAAGATTTTAAAAATCGCAAAATTATTTTAAATCGAATAATTAAACACCGTTCGATTTTCCGATTGCGACATTGATGGAGGAGTTTGTCAAAACACTTCAAGATGGGAACAATCAAAATGAGCGGTTCTTTAGAAAAATTAACTTTTTTATTTCATCTCGACAAATTACATTCTCTCTTTCTGTATTGACATGTTTCTCTTCCTCTCTATTCGTCCTTCTCGTTTTCCATACGATTTGAAATTCGAGGATTGTCAGGGACCTAAAGCGGAATCCTAACGCCCATCAAACATAATTCTTGAACAAAGAAATAACTTAGCACTTGATTGTTATATTGTAACAATAAATCACTCAAATATCCATTGACTGATAAGGGTGTATGCAAGTCGATGACGTCTTTTGCAATCGAGCCTTATAAGGTGATATTGAGTCAGCATAATGCTTCAACGAAGAAAATATGTTTGCATTCAAGAATGAACCTAACAACGCTAATCACGAATGCCGTTCATAATACTCATGCAAGGGAAAGCTTATCACTAACGCATAGATTCATTTTTATTATCATTTAAACTTAGGAAACAAATTCATCGTTGATTCAGATGAATACTCTGTAGGGAGTTTCATACTAAATTATAAATTAAATGCTGCAATGCAACACTTTGCAATAAACGTCTTTGTGATATATTTTGCAATTAATTTGCATAAATGCAATGGAAATGTAAATATTTCAGCAATTGCAATTGGAAATTGAAATCACTTTCGCACATTTTTGAATTTTCCTTCAAATTTGCACGCATAACGATTGCTCATAGACGATCAAAATTTAGACATAAACAAATGCTTGTGGTTTCATAAAATAACACTGCAACAGTTTGATAGTCTCAAATAAAAAGAAGGAATGCCATCAACAAGACCATAAAATCCCCTTCTATACGCTTCACAAAAAGAGCCGATCGACTCGGTAGTCACGTTCACAAATATTTCAACGCTCTATCGTATGAGAAAAATCACTGAGAATAGATGATAAACGATGGCGAATATGTTAAGCGTAAATAAATTAATCTTTGATCTTCAAATTACAATGTAAATAAAACAACAAAAATTTCACAGCATTTCTAATTTCGATTTCTCTATTAATATATCACTCATACAATATTTTTGAGTCAGAGATTTTCAAAAAATATATAAAAATGCGGAAAATTTTCAAAAATTCATCTAATTCATCTGATGATCCGTCCATTCCCCAAGGGTCGACCATCGTGCCTGACCAATGCTTTGCTTCATCTCGCCTCGTTTGTGGCCTCCCGGGCGGTCGCTTTTGGTTGCATTGTATCCACACTTTGTTGTGGATGCTCAAAAATAATATTTTGCAATCAGTGATATGAGCATTTGAAAGTGAACTTACCGTAATTCCCCATTCAAAGACCCTGACCCCTCCCACAACTTCCTCACTTATATATTTAAAATTGAGTTGTCGACGTATTATGGTTGGTAGCGCTACACTATGAGCAAAGAAGGGCTTGTTTTCGTTTCCGATAACGTATAACATCGAATGAAGTGATGTTTCCGCTTGAAA
>JAARMF010000576.1:52370-70996 GCA_022844705.1 Toxascaris leonina | reverse complement strand
AAATGTCCTATATATATATATATATATATATATATATATATATATATATATATATTCCTCTTCATATAACTTCTAGCAAAGATGCCTTCGATTCTGAACTGGATAAAGCGAAGATGTGAGAAATGAAAGGCTTTCTGTCCACATATCACCATAATGGAATCTCTTTATAAAACGTGTGGAAAACATATATATATATGTATATATATATATATATATATATATATATATATTCTCCAAACTATCTTCAGAATGAAATTTGTGATTCTCTCAGTTGTGAGTAAAAGCATGAACGAACTTCTATTCGACATTTTTTATTAGGAGATTCCATTATTGTGATACGCGGATAGAAAGCCTTTCATTTCTTATATCTTCGCTTTATCCAGTTCCAAATCAAGGAAACTTTTGCTAGAAATTGTTATGAAGAGAAAAATGAATATAAAATTATAAAATCTATATACATGTTGATAGTTCCACCACTGCCGATTTAAGGACGTATTTTGGGAGCTGTGCACTGTACACTGATTACATTTAGTGAAGCAGAAGCGAGTAAATGAAAGGCTTTCTTATTACATGAACAACAAAGCATCAGACGGGCAGTTTAGAGGAAAGAACTGTTGTGCTTCGCCGCAATATTCGCACTCATTCGTGAGTTCTTTCGAACGGCACTTCACAAACTGAAGTGAACCCTTTTTGCACGCTGCTATTGCAAAATGCCACTAAGCCATTCAATTAGAATAAAAAGAGGAACTAGTCACAGAAATAAACATGCTCATATAACTCCTGTTCCCCTATTTTCATTTCTTTTGCGAATG
The DNA here is from genome assembly GCA_022844705.1 of Toxascaris leonina. Classification (NCBI taxonomy): domain Eukaryota; kingdom Metazoa; phylum Nematoda; class Chromadorea; order Rhabditida; family Ascarididae; genus Toxascaris; species Toxascaris leonina. The sequence continues at coordinate 70,184 of JAARMF010000576.1, read as the reverse complement.
ACACAGGAAAATATACCAGTGACCTGAGGATAGGTCCAGTTCCGGACAAAAGTCGCTGTACTATGATCCCGAGAGTGCAGGCTCGAAAAGGAGAATTTTTAGTGATATTACACCGGCCAAAGCATCTCTTACTTCCTTACTATATTATACACCGCCTAAAGTACGTGCGACCATTTTGGTACTTTTAGGGACACGCTTCTCGGATAGCAAAACGATATTTTTAAGCACCTGGGAATGCCGTTCCATCTCATGTTTGTGAATTCGAAAAGCGGCCGGCTTTTTAAATCGTGGGTGAAGAACAGGAGCTCTAAGGAAAACAACCACCAGTGCCTGCAACGACTAACATTTCAGTATACATTCAACTGCACGAGGAGGCAGGAAATATGATGCACGCGCTATTCATGTCTCACAAAAATGCATTTACATGTGCCCGTTTATACCGGCCGCAATAGTGGGATTCGACTCCACTAGACACTGCAAGCTGAACTATTTTTGCGCTCTTCAAAGCACTTCGCCGTAAGCCTGAGCGGGCCAGAACCACATGTATGACAGGCAAATTAGCTAGTCATTATACAACGCAAACTGTTGCTTAGTTGTTGTTTAGGCAATCTGCTCCTGGAAATCAAACAAGTGAGATAAGCAGTGGATATGCAATGACCACAAAGAAATTTAAACGTGAAACTGACCTGAGGGCATAGAGATGGGCAATGACTGTAATCAGCACAATGTGCTTCGACTTAGATCCGGACGCATTTGTTATCTTCACGCGGTTGATCTGAGAAGTTTCTGCAAAAAAAAAAAAAAAAAAAAGAAAAAAACCGTCGCAGTGCAGCAATGCTCATGTGATTGTTTGCTGAAACCCTCTTCATCCTCAACATCCTACACTTGATGTTTCGTTTCCTGCTTCTAATTGCTGAACTCTTCGATAACTGAAAACTTTCATTATTTGTCGCTATTGACGGGTTTCTGAGACGTTAGGCACAGCCGAAACGACAAGAAATATCTCTTGTAACACATTAAAGTGCTGCTCCGAGAAATGGCATTTATGTATTATTTTTCCTCATTTCGGAATGTATGCAATACGAGAAATGAGTGAGGAAATCATCTCTTTGCATACTGGCCAAATCCCATGGTCCACTTGCGAACTCTTTTCGTTCGAAGGGATGCAACATTTGCGCACATATATATCGCAACGATCTTTCTCGAGGAAAACTACCAATTCTGCACCTCGTTCAGATGGTTTGTTCGATAGTGTCAACAAACAAATATTGGAAACAATTAAAGATGAGGAAGTTCACGAAAAAAGAGAAGAAAGCTTCGAGAAGGGAAGGAAAAGAATAGGTTTCATTTGTTTCAATGCAGGTACACATGCATTTTTGCCAAGAATTATCAGTCTCGTTAATGTGTAACAGATATTTTTTGGTATTTATTGCTATCCAAATGATCATACGCTGCAGAGGTTTGATCTGTACCCCTACCTTCAGGTTTCGACTTATCAATAAGTGTGTACCTCATTCGAAAAAAAAATGTAATGTACCCTGATCCAGTTGGTCTATTTACCCTCAGAAAAGGAAGTTCCTGTACACTGACCAAGGAAAATGGCTCCTAATACAAAAAAGGAAAAATACAACAGCGGGCACACTGACATTTCTAACAGCTTCTAAGGCACGAGTTTTTATTCTACCGAGTTCTATCTCTGACACTCATTGCTTGGGTCCTCTAATATGTATGCGTTAGCTATTATTGTGTCCATAACAAGTAGCAGTTACTCACCCATTTGATTGTCGACAGAGGTGCACTTCAATCTAGCAATTTCCCCTATTTGCTTGGGCAACATACTCTGATAACTGTGTCTCATCGGCATTCACCAATAACATTTTTAAGGATAAGAACTTTACGAATTAAGTTTTTAATACGAGTGCTTAACTGAATATTCGTAGTTGAATATGCTTGAATATGCTTGATTGAATATGCCTAACTGAAGGCTAGCACTGGTGCTAGTTCGAAAAATCAGTTCAAACTCTCTCTCTTTTACTACACATTGACTCCATCGTGTAAGAACCACTCAACTTTTCCCATAACCTTCGGACTCGAGTTCTGGCAATAATCATTCACCAGCCCCGAAAATCATGTCGTATTGGACAAATTTGTTCAGTGGGATGCGATTTGATCAGGTGGCGATGTTGACCAAAAAAGTACTTGGATTGCAGTTAAATTCTATGAACGGTGGTTTTCGAGCGTGAGGTTTCAAAACTGTCATTTCAAATTTGCCACGAAAGTTATCAAAAATTCAAAGCCTGTCGGTAGGCTTGACAGTAGTTCTCCCTCAGCAAAACATTCTCGTACGCATCCTAACTCCCACTCCGTTCTTTGTGGGTGATTCTTTTCAATTCACTGTTAGCCGATGGTGACAAGAAGAGCACTTTAAGCATACGTTGTGTAATGAATTGATAGTGAGCGTAGAATCCAGTGGCGTCGAAGATGTCGTTTGATTTGAACATCATTCGGAAGTAGTTAGACTCGCTGATAATCGAATGTTGTGGACGCAACTGACCGCAGTAACGCCTATTTGTGCGGTCATGGGTCTGATAATTGCTGAATAGTACGTAATCACTATGCGTACTGTCGTCGCATCTGTAACCCGAACATTCCACATAATTAGTACCTCTGACCAGTTTTATCTAGTTGCCTTTGCAAAAGAGCATGAAAAGCGACGTTGTTTCTGTGCTTATGTACGTGTGTGCATCTGTCTGTTTCTCGGGGCAGTTTCTATACGGCATTCACCGAATGTGGATTTTCGAAATTTATGGGTATGTATAATGATTATCACAGATTACGATACTACTTTCATTTCACTTCAGTAGTGCATTTCACTTTGAATCCTGAAGTTAAAGACGCCAAAAAATTTGCATATGTTTTAATTCAATAGTGGTGAGAAACAACGTTTTTACATCGACGGGATCGCAGAAAAACCGTTTTCCATGCGAAAGTCTTCTGAGAGAAAATTGCATTGCCGATTCAATCCGATAAAATGCGACTGCGCTGTTCAGCACATTTTGATTTCTATCGGCAACTTGTGAGTGTGCTCAGCCAGATCAGCAAAAAGCAAAAGCAAATACCGCCATAGCTTCTCTGGCACGCCTCCTCACTCGTTTTACAGGTGGAATTTTCATGCTGTAATTCTGGTTGCAAACTTTTAACGGAAGTCAAAAGTCTAGTTTGATGCGAACTCTTTGATTATTTAAGAGCAGATCCCACTGTTAAATTCCCAAGGTACTCGGACGAGCCAAGAGGTGAAAAATAACGCCCTGAGGAGGATAGCGGTTGAGGAACATATAAATATATTGAAAGAAGAAAACTAATCAATAAAAAAGTAAAAGTAACGTTGAAAAGCCCTCCACGTCGAAATACTCGAAGTGTATAACCACAATTTGCTTCTCAGAACCATGGAAAATATAGTGGCAGTCAATATTGCGTGGATAATAGCCTGGATGGTTTGGTGAGAAGATACTGCCGGAAGCTTGTCGCGATGAGTTGAATATGTAATAACATACTAAAAAGAACCACTATTGTAATAAGATATGAGATAAAATTCAGACTGCGGTGGTCACCAGCAAAGCATCCCGGCCGTTTGGTCATGCTTTCTGTCAAACAAGACAGCTGTCTCTGTGATTAATAAACAAGTGGCATTATTGAAAGCTGTGTCAGGATCAGGCACTGCAAGCAAAAAAGCCCGCAGGTGTACTGAAACATCACTTTTGTGTTTTGAAAAAGTCGCAAAAGAGATCCACCAATTCCCCAGGTATGATATGCAGCCTAAAACAAGCAGTATGATTCGCTATGCTTGGTTACGCCTTGTTCCAGCCTTGCTGCAAACGACTTTAGCCGCTTGGTGCAAACAATTGAATGAGCGCATCAGCTAAGGAGCACTCTCGACATCACTTTGCATTGACGACGTTCTTACACCGGATGTGGACAGCTCGGCGGATCTTCCTTACTTCTATTACCCAATCCTCCCGTCCTTCTACGCATTCTTATTCGCTTCTCACCAAGTCACACTCACTGCAACCTTTGCATTCGCATTCAAAGCCTACACCTCTACATGAACAAACAGCGAAACATATACTGCCAACAAGGAAATACGAGGTGAAATATGGGCGATCTGTGACATTACCATTTATAGCATATGACATCGTTACTTCCAATGCCCACTACCTCCACGCTTCAAGTTGTGAACTACACTCCCCCCACCCCTTCATTGTGGTATTTCAAACAGTTGTCTCTCTTCCCTCTTTGCGGAAGTCCGCGATTCTATCCTTAAGTGAAGGCGTTTCAAGAGTAGTGTAAGAAAGGAACAGGAAGCAGATCGCAGCGCGTCATTCGTACAGGCCTTCGTTCAAGTGCTTAAGAGTGGCACTTCATAACGCTTGAAGAGCCCAACAACGTTAGAAAATGCGCTGCCAGCGGAAAATCCCTCCATAAAATGCCACTACATCAGACTTCTTACGAAATGGTGTAGGTGTGGGCAGCATCTATATTTTCGACGAAAATACTGATGAAGAAACGATGGAAGAATGGTGTTGTCTGCGATTTGGAGTCAGTTCAACTAGAAAACGCGGTGCCACTAAAAACTTTTGACCCAAACACAGCCTTAAAAAACTACTGATGGAAAGAATTCCCCCTCAGAAGTAAGGAAAATCCAGCTGATGAAGTTCTCTCGTTTCTTATGCCACGAATTAATGCTCCGGAAGTTGTTAAGCAGGTTTTCATCCTTAAGATTATCAGAGTACTTGAGGGTATTTCGGTAGTATGATTACCGAAATACTTTGTGGAAAAGAAAACTTTTTTCACCGGGCGGCTGAGAAATTTTCTGTTTCCTCTCAAGATAATGAGCAGTTGCAAAGCCGATATGTCCCTAAGCCCACATGATGAAGGAATGCCTGTGGACATGATCCTACAGTATTCTCGGGCACGATCCTCGAGCAAAATGTTTGCGGAATTCTGTCGAGCGAAAAGTCAAGCAATCATGAACGGAAGTCAAGCAATCATGAAGGGATGCGGGGGATCGAATTCGCCAATGATGAACTTTTGACCATCACTTGGTACATACATACGTAAAGACCAGCAATAACGTTCTCGTGTCCCGTATTTTTCGGAGGTTATACATGAAGTGCACATGTAAGTAAAAGAACAAATGGACGAATAGGTATATATATATATATATATATATATATATATATATATATATATATATATATATATTGTATATATGACGTTTATACAATGCGTTAATAATATGTATAGATAGTAAGTAGTGTATCTTCGTACCAATCAAAAGCTGAATAAAACCATAAAAAACCGGTTGAATTTCTTTGAAGACGAAATGGTAAATACGCATATGCAACAAGGATTCAACTGCGACTACGACCATCAGCTGCAATTTCTATGTGGCGCAGCTATCTCGCAAGCTGTGAAATGGTGAAACGAACCGTGACTGAGACTTCTTTCAGCGTTCATTCCCGATAGACCGAGATCGGTTCGAAATTCGTATTGTATAACGAATCCGAACGGTTCTTTTGAGGATGTCATTTGACGCAACGCTTTCGTCGAACGAACCACATATTCGAGCGTCATCAGATTCTTTGTCGACATCAACTGTGGTGGTGTCTCCGATCCACAAAAATCATCCACGCGTGACATGCGTGTCCCAATGAGTACATGCGCGGTCACGTGATCTACTTCATCGCATCTCAAACACGCATTATGACATTAACGAAGTAGTGTACCTCAACGGCAAGCTTGGCCAAAAGCATTGCCTCCAGGCAAGCGTGCTATGGAAGAGTAGCCACTAACACCAATTCTTTTTTAGCTCTTCATCGGTGNTATGGAAGAGTAGCCACTAACACCAATTTTTTTTTAGCTCTTCATCGGTAGCTGCAAAACTTTCCGCTTCCAAGCTAAATGGCAGAACAAATTTATTTTTGCGGTTGACGTAGAACAAATTGGCCACAAAGCATTCATAGAATCGAGTAAAATTTTCGGAGTTTAAGATGATTGACAAAAAAACGAACTACCCCTTCCTTATGAATGCTTTTGTAGACAAGCCTTTTCCTCGAGCAAGATTATCCTTACAGCCATCATTCGAATGGATCTAACAACATTTTGCTGCAACAATTGAATCCTGTACAAACCAATATTCCAACTCCATTGTCCCAAAATAATTACCATAAGTGTTTACAGCATTCTACAGCTCATATTCAATTTCTTCCGCGATGATAAATGGAGCAAATCCACGCTCGGTCGCAGAACAGCCTATCGACTTGAAAACAAAACATTGTGTATCGCATGGCCCTTGTCCTTGCGCTCGCAGCATTAAGCCAGCGCCGAGAGATCCGACGCGATTGCTGTTGGATGCTTTTGGATCTGACGCGACTGTGCCTTGTGATGAGAAGCCATATATTTATGTGTGACGTTGCACTGAGCTTATACATTTTGTTGCACCGTTATTCCACTTGTTCGTCTCGTTCATCGTCATCGCTCTTCGATTACTCCTTTGACTTATTCAACGTTTCTGCACGAAAATTTTTCTGCATGGTGCATCGGCCGCTTCAAATCTAGACCCCGCAAAGCAGTTGTAGCCGAATTTGCTATCTGTCTGGATCAGAATACTGCCCCGTAAACTATTCACTGAGAAAAGTGGTAGGTTTATGACGCCCCATTCTCCGGTAAGCTCTTCAACAAGATGCGCATTTTTCATTTCAGCAGCAGCAGGTCTTATCTCATCAATTCGGCCAGTTTTGGAGCTGATATTCAGCTGCTTGAAACTAAAGCAAATTCCTCAGTCAAACATCTATCGATTAGCAAATTTCCATCACAAACGTGGGAAAGCCAATTACCACTAAAGACTCAGCTCAGTATGCTGCAATGGCTACCAACCCACAAGGACTATTGCAAACAGCCGAGACTGTTCATCAAACGCTCATGCAATTAAGATTTCAGCGAGGGGATCTTAGGGTTCTCTCATCACGTTTCGGCACATACGCGCAACTCTCTAATAATGCAACGGCATCCAATGATCGCTCCGTTCATTTGCTCAAATTTCACGGTGGTGCAACAGTCTGCTGAGTTTTGGCAGTTATTTGAAGCTCTGGTGGACAATACCACCATCCTGACATTGCCAAACTATCCATATCAGCATATGCGCTTCGAGGTCCCGCAGCAGAAGTTATTAAATGATACCCTCTCATCCCCAAAATTATCCACTGATTAAACAAGCCCTTCGAGGTGCATATGGATTGAAGAAGAATTGAGGCAGCAGCTTCAAAATCAGTAACGCGCCTTAAGGACCAACGATCAGTGGCTTGAAAGCATACATAACCAATTGCGAAAGAATACTTCTTCAACTATCTGCTGCAAGAGAAACAGTCAAAACGCCACTTATATGTGATGCTATCACATCCAAACTTCCCCCAGATGTTCGGTTCCTGTTTGCACAAAACAAGCGCCGTAGTCCGACGCGGACAACCAAGGAAATTCGCGTTGTTGCCAGAGATATTCTACAAATGAAAGTATGCCCACATTTTCCACCTCCATATCTCGAATGGGCATGGTTCTTCCCCATTTTCCTTCAGGAACAGCCAACATCCCCTATCCCCATTACCACTATTCTCTATGGTGAACCAGCATCGGCTCCTTCCCTTTCTATTCGCAAGGTTCCCAGATGCAAGTGACCCCTCGCATCTAACTCTACCCGTAAAGTCGTACTTCTGCCTCAAGAACACTTCAATGACACCCGAGACGTTCACTAGTTCAATGTGCTTTATGCAGCAAGAGATATATTTCCAATTGCTGCTATGTATATACTACTCTTGAGTAAAAACGATGATGCATTAACGAACTCAATCTGTGCTGCAAATGCCTACGTTGTAGCCACCTTGCTTCTGCCTGTACTCGCAAACCTCGCGCACGCTGCAACGGACCGCACGATTTGATCCTCTGTTCGCAACCCGTCCACCTCAACTTACGCATAACAACGATCGCAACGACTTCATGTATCGCACACCTTCTCAAGAACATAATTCGATGGTCGCCACTGCAGTCTCAACGTCGACCTACATTAAATCCACTAGTTATCTTCCGCATTGTCGCCGTACTGCAAACTCACCGTCTTCAATTCACACGACCCATCTCACATAAGGCAAGTTATCACATTTTTTGATAGTGGGGTCCAGGATTCAAATCTCACTGAAAAAGCTTGTGAACAGTTGCACCTTCCGTCTGATGGATGCGATCAAGTCCAAAGGAATTCTAGTTTTCAAACGAACAACCCATGCCAGTGATCGAGTCCAGCTCAGTGTCCTTCTACCAACAGGCGCAATGCACACTATTGACGTCCAAACTCTCATTAAGGAAATGAAAAATTTGCTTCCTGCTGACATTACTTCCTGTTCACCACCGATAGCTCCGTTCTTCCCATTCTCCTGGTCGATTGTGAACCAGATCTTGCTGTAGGAGCGAACATCCATTATATTGCAAATCCGAGTTCGATGAAAATGCAAGGCGGATCTCATTTCTTAAAATCTCAAGCTGGTCCCATGTTGCATGGACAAGGACACATATCGGAAAACCACGGACATATGTCCTATCGTCGTTATATGCTCGTTATGTCTCCAGCGGGATGCAGATTTTTGGTCACATGGAACTCTTGGAATTGATGCGAAATGAGAATAACAAGAGGACGACGACTTCGCGAAAAATTTTTCCACCAAGTCCGTTTCTCCTGACCTAGACGGTCGCTACTCCGTTTTTTTTTCTTTGGAAGAGAGTTCCTTCGTCTTCCAACCAAGTTCGATCCAGCCTTTGATAGATTTGAGTTCGTTCTCAAAAGTTCGGAATCGACCGACATCTTTTTAAAGCTTATACCGATGATTGGCAAAACAGCTTGAACACAGCACAGTGTAGGAGTCACCAGAATATTCGCAGGCCTCCATATGCATCTACCTACCGCACCAGTCTGTCGTTCGAGCAAATCATGCTACTCCTAAGCTCCGCGCAGTCTATGATGATGCAAGTGCAGGCCCCACGGTGCACTCATCAAACGATTGCTTATACCACTGACCCATTCTTCTCCTTGACCTCGCCGGTCCAATACCTCGCCTTCGTGTACATCCGATTGATACGCTCGCTGACATTGAAAAGTCGTTCCTTGAGATCGGCTCATACCTCGCGGATCGAGATGCTACACGTTTTCTCTAGGTACATAATCGCAGCGAACCTGTCGGTCCCACGAGCCCTCAAATCATCTATCGATCTACACGCGTACCTTTGGGGAACATTCCTCCCCCCTCCCCCCTCTGCGCCATTCCGTTCATAAAGCGCTGTTCAACACCACCTCAATCAACAGGCCATGGAGGTGAAGATGAATGTCTACGTGGCCAATATCCTCATTACCGCCAACAACGATCAGCTCAATTTCGCCAAGCAAATGCAATTTTCTTAGAAGCATGCATGAATCTTCGAGACTTCGCTACTAGTAGCGCAAAAGTCAACACGAATATGATCGCCACCATCCAGCGAGCATCAAAGTCCTTGGTCTTCAATAGTCAACTAATCAAGACATCTTGATTCCTTCTATACAACGCTCCAAAGTTTCAAAGAGTGCTCGTTAGAACACTGTTATGCTTCATCCATTCACATTTCGGCCCATTGGGATTGCTAACACCTGTTTTGCTACCTCTAAAGATTTTCCATCAAGATCTCAGAGACATTAAGTTATCACGGGATGAACCGATTCCGCAACCTTCGCAATCCCACATCTCTGAAGTCCTCGAAGCATGAAAAGCGGAGGAAATTAGCTTCTCCCGCTTCGTAGGCAACGGAAACACTTCTCTCCACGTTTTCACTGATGCGCCAGAACGTGTGTACGCATGCTCTATATACGTCCGACAGGAAAACGATAGCAAAGTTCAAACTTCCGTCTTCTTCTGCAAAATCCGACTTTGTCATATCTCGGCATTGTCCATTCGGCCCCTTGAACTTCTTGGAGTTCTCATTAGTTTTCTTGCACTTAATTTCGTTACGACACAACTTCAGCTTCAGGGCAGCACTCTCCGAGTTTGGCGTAACAGCACCTGCTCCCTTCCTTGGGTCCTGTGTAAAAAAGACGACAAATGACCTCGTTACGTAAAAAGCCGCATCGTTGAAATCCGTTATTACAGGGGCATCCAGTACGCATACATGAAAAATGCAGATAGCCCTACAGACATTGCTGCACGTGCTACCAATATGAATTTATTGCGTAACAACCCGCTATGTTTTCATAATCCGATATGGTTGCAAAGCAGAAACGTGCAATTGCTCTCCAACACCGTATCAACTAATACTTCACCCAAACCAGCGTCTGTGGAGGACAACGTGCCTCTTCACCGCTTGAACGTCTTGCTTATAGGACACTCGTCCACGTCTGGTCATCCTTATTGACATTACTCGCTTCAGCTCGTTGAATACGGTCATCACAACAGTAGCCTGGATTTTGCGTTTCCTTTACAGAATTGTATCTCCTCGTCAGAAGTGGTTTTCAGCTATTTTCCATATCAGCCCTCTTCTAGTCTCAGACCAGCGTATCCCTCTTCGACTTCTGATTGGGCAAAGTCATAAAAACGATACGTCTTAAGGTATCAACAGTAGAACCTCGCTGTTGACAACAATCTCATTTGGCGCTGCCATGGCCGTCTCTAGGAAGCCATCATTCCCACGAGCCGCAAGTTTCCTATATTCCTGTCATGGCATCCTCACATCACTAAATTATTTGCAGTCCATGCCCATTCGGCTCTAGTGCACGATGGAGTGCCCACCCACATTTACCAAACTTCGCCGAAAACATTGGATTCCGCAGAGCGAAAGCAAAGTACAAAGAATTATTTCACAGCGCCGCAACGGCTTCATTAGATGGAAGGCCATACCTTTCGCACCACCCATAATGCCCACGTTATCACATACAAGAGTGCAGGCTAGTCGGCCCTTTCAACCACTGAGATGGATTATTTCGGACCAATGAAAATCAAAACAAACACAGGGTCGTCCAAACGGTTGGTTGTTTTCTTTACCTGCATGGCTACGAGAGCCGTCCAACTTGAACTCGCAGAAAATTCTTTGTACTGCTACCGACAATGTTTTTAGACGACAGAAACCCGAAACTTTCCGCAGCGACAAGGCACCAACCTCCTCATCGCTTCCAATACTCCAAAACTCCCTCAATGATACTTTGCAGAATCATGTACACAGTGGCATTTTGTTACTTAGATATCCCCTTGAACAGGAGGAGTGTATGAAAGACTAGTCCGTCTCACTGAAAATGCTCTTCAGTGAGCTACTGGTGGACGCCTTACAGATATAGACCTGACCAGATATCTGACGAAAGCAGAAGCAATCATAAATCAGCACCCGCTCACCTCTCTTCACAGTGGTTCCCTAGAAGTGCTTAGACCAGCCGATTTCTCCACCTCTGACACCGATTCCAATCTCAATCCTGGAGACTCCAATAGCGACGAATATAGATCAGTTGCTTTATCAACACGTAAACCCCTTCTGGAATAGTGGAAACTGTCTCATTGTAACCTTTCTCGTTTTCAGTAGTTATGGCCATTCGCTTATTCACATTTCTTCTGCGGAAGAACTCAGAGGAAACATACTGGACCAAGAAGCCTTACTCAAAATGCACCTCAGAAATGCGAGGTCGTCATCCCCCCGATGACAACGATCCTCGTCCTCTCTGGAAGCTTGCGATCGTCGAAGAAACTCGTCCAGGGAACGACAGATACGTTTGTACCGCTAAAGTGCGCATTTCCAATGGATAGTTTCCGTCTTATTTCCTTCGGAACTAAACAAACCCTAGTCTACAACAGACGATCACTCTGAAGATGCTACCTCCCAAGCTATCAGTTCGGATCAGTCCGACAGAGAAGGTTCCACTCCGCTAGCGCGTTTTCTTCGCAGGCACCGACATGGACACCTTCGAAATGCTCGCCTTCACACCGCTCAGACACGTCTCACTCCATCCGCGTTCTACGTCTTGCTTATAACATAACTCTCCCGTTCCATACTCGCCTCAATACGAACATGGATTTGCACTCACAAACATTCTAGAATCTACATAACTTTCCCATCAACCCACAACTGTTCCACTATCCCCAGCGGATATTGTCAGGCACGTGATGTCAGTATTTGCCTTCGCAAAGTGGTAAACGCAATACGTACGTCGGCATTCCTTCGCCTTTGCTTACAGATGACCAGCGACACTCATTAGATTCTCCTAACCAGAGCGGACCAGTGCCATCAAATGCCTCTTCAAAAGCATACAGGCTCGTTACCACTCAAACCAACTACAGCACCTAACGTTTGGAGCACTCCTTTATCTTCTTACCGTCTGTTTGGGAGCCTTTGTACTCCCACCAATAAATGCATCGTTGAATCCGGCTCCGTAGCCTTTCTTAATGGATGCCAACCACATTTTCTGCACTTTCGCACTGCTGATTTCATTCGCGAGATAATCAATGCCTCACCCTCATGAAACCATATTTCAACGCTTGATAACGCCTGTCACTACACCCTTATGGTGGCATACCATGCTTACCTTTCTCCGCACGAAACTATCGTCGATAAGCCACAAGCCACTTTCCGCGTTCAGCGGAAACCACCAAAACCTAGCGTCTTGCACTGCAATATCCCCTTTTTCCATACAAACCTCCAAGAACTACAAAATCGCTTCGGGGGACCGCCCTCGGTTCGCCGAAGAATTTAACGATACGATAGCACGATCATTTCTTCACCGACATGTGTCAGGAATAGATCCGGAAAACCCACAGCTACAATATCTCTTCGACATCGAGAGTCAGCAAGCTGCCGCGCGATCATGCTCGCTTCGGAACCTATTCATTTGTGTTCTGCGACATATCGGCGTAAATTATCCTACTGCCGCAGCACGCATCTCGCTCGGTCGAAGTGATGCCGCAGCTCGATACGTTGCCGACTCACTCCTAATCACTCCTTGCTACTTGATGAAACCAAAAACGATACAAGAAGATCACCGTCTAGCACAGAAACGTTACAGTTACTAACTATTGAATGATCAACTAGCCTATGTTCATGAAACTGCTCGACGATGACTTGGTTGCTCGATCACCACAGGTCCCTTGCCCTTGGATGTCCCCCAGAACAATATCAAAAAACGAAACCTTGGATATTCTTAGCGGCAACTACGAAGCGATGGCGATTTTTATCGCGGCGAAATTGCCCGACACGAAAATAGAGATGACGGACCTAGCTTTCGACTATGCAGAAAACATGGAATTTCTTACTCCCGCAAAGAAGCCAAACCACAACCATAAATCAGCCGCTGGAGGATTTCTTTGGGAAATTGATGCATATGTCGAGACTGGAGCATGAGAACTGCACGAAGAACTGGAAGGAATAATCCAGAAAGAGTGATGGACTACAGAAGGAGCAGCACTTATAATTTTAGTCGTCGCCAGTACAGTCTTATGGTGGAATTGCCACGGTCAAAGAAACCGTCCACGACTCAACAAGTCGTAATCAACTTTGGAGTTTCGCCAGTACAGTCTTATGGTGGAATTGCCACGGTCAAAGAAACCGTCCACGACTCAACAAGTCGTAATCAACTTTGGAGTTTCGCCAGTACAGTCTTATTGTGGAATTGCCACGGTCAAAGAAACCGTCCATGACTCAACAAGTCGTAATCAACTTTGGAGTTCTGAAAGCGGAAAATCAAGTGCGTCGAGTAACATCTTACATTCCCATCGCGATGCCCAACTCAGTGCTCGGATGCTGAGGTGCCCATTTCTGAGTTAAAATTCTCATAAAACCGTGCGCTCTACTTTGATTTCAAATGTGAATCCTCTTTTTTTTCGTCAGGTGGGAGTGATGCGCTCGTAGTACCAAGCCGACCCTGAAGGAACGCCAAACGCTAATGGATGCCTTGTGATAAGAATCCGTATATGTGCATGTGTGGTGTTGCACTGGGCTTAGTCGTTTTGTTGCGCCGTTACTCCACTTATTCAACTCGTCCATCGTCCTCACCCCTCGATTCCCCCTTTGACTCATTAAACGTTTCTGCACGAAAAATTTTCTACACCTGTGTTAGACTATATAGCAGTGTCCTCAAAAAATTGAGCTCATGCCAATGCTTTTGTCAGTCAGAGGCAGGCCTAATAAATCCACGGACACTATCCAAAAAAACTGCGTACTGGGACAGTTAGAAATCTTGCGCCTGCCAAGCACAGGCCTGCAAATTGTCAAGCAGTTCGGTTATGGCGATTCCAACACCTGCAACCTTCCACTTAGCCGCAGCACGTTTGCAGCTGAATTAACCGGTATCTGTAGTTGATGGAAACTAAACGTGAGCTACAATTCGTTCCTTTTTTTGACAAAATTTTGATCACGAAAGAAGTTCCACATTAGTCGATTTTCTGTGACAAGTTTGTTGTGACGCACAAGATGGGTGCTTCAAAGATGATAAACGTACTGACATAATTCGATGCTATTTATACCAGCAAGAACGCTGAACCGGATAGGAAACTCATTTTGTATTAAACTCTCTGCATTAAACAAATATTAAAGATAATTGAATCTGCAGCAATGCAGATTTCTATTTGTCAGTCATCTGCACACATCCCAAGCAAATCCATCCATCAAAGGAAACGATTTAGAGAAATTCGTTTCAACAAACGGTTTTAAAAAATCGCTGCAGCAAAGCAGTTAAAAATGGACTTCTTGTGGTGCCTGATTCATGAGTTATGATCATTGGAGACAACCATTCCTTATGTTCCTCATTGGAAATTTCGTTAAATTGGGTGATAGTGAACATAAACTAATGGTCTCATATGAAACGAGATATCCTCTCCTTTGCCACATCTCAGAAGGAGGAATGACGCTTTTCAGAGACAAGAAAGGTCCTCTTTCGCTTCCTACATTTGAAAAGAAGATGTCTGAATGGAACGAAAAGCGTTGAAATAAGCCATTTCAGCTTACCTCATGGTCGCGTTTTCCGTTTGTAGTATTCTCGCAAACAAATTGAATTGCAGAAAAGCGATATGAACTCGTTCGTTGCCGCTACCCATGAAGATAAACTGACACTTGAAGGGCTCATCAGGAACGGAATAGAGGGACGAGTTTATGATACCCTTTTCTGCAGATATTACAGCCTCTGTACCGGAGCTCATCGAAGGTGATGTAACTCTTACTGGGCATAACGATTCTGCAAGCAAATACTAATCTCACTCATACTTCACATTAGAAGGTGAGTTCGTAGTGATACCATTAGTTACTCAAGAAGTATTCTATTCATGTCGATTACTATATTAAAGGTAATGTGTTGAAAGATGTACTGAAAAGGCGATTAAACAGAATTCAGGCCTGATCAGCGAAGAATCTTTTCCTAAAAAGCCAAAAAGAAGAACCTTCCAAACATCAACGTCGACCGCCGCCAGACTTAACTAAAATTATCAGTACAGCTGCATCAAGATTCAAAACTGGCTAGAATTCCGCTAGCAAATTAAAACTCATCGTTGACAGCAAAAACTCTTACGACACTTCTCACGCTGGTTATCTATGGGACACTTATTTTCCCGCTGACGAAAGCAGCTCACTTTATGACTCAATGCGCAAAGCACTGTGCTCTTGAAATTTTGTACTTCCCTATTTCGAACTAAATGGATTAAAAACTTTGAATTTCGAAGTGAAATCGACAAACCAAGGTCGTCTTTAAAAACTTTCCTGTTTAGCTGCAGGCGCCGATAATTGATAAGTTTATTAAGGTAAAAATCGACCGACAGTTTAACGGACATCAGAAAAATCATAAAATTGGGGTCAGTCCTCCCACAACAAAGTTTCGAGGCTGTAGGGATGATGAAAAAAATGGTGCGAAAAGCATCCAGTTACCACATAACTCCAAGTTTTTTCAAAACTTTCCTTTAACTTCCTTTCTTTCCTTTAATTCCCTTCAACTCTGTGATCACTAGGAACAATTGCTGCACTATAAGTCAAACGGAAGTTGATGGATTGCGGTACCTGATTACGTGAATCCTTATAAGAAGTAAATAACAGCACCAAACCTAGGCGCTCCTGCTTGTTCTATACACGTAGATATCCATGCACATACAGACGGAACATACCCATACTGTGTCAGCACGAATGCACTTTTACGAAGGACGCTTAAAAAAGTGCACACAAACGTAGGAACAGAGCTGTTTCCAAAGTTTGCAACCTTGAAGGAGGTGTTATGAAAGTTGATTTGCTTTAAACAAGGCAAGAGCATTCACCGGGTGTGACGTACGCGGCCAACAAGAGCGGTACCAACCTTTCAAGCCGCCCCATGGCACAAAATATGCAGAAAATCGATGTGCACAACTCACTTGAGTCAATTTGCGCGTGCGATGCCGAGTGTGAGAGAGGCACAGCCTGCGCAGCCTCATCTTCGCGAACGTATTTGAACCAGAAATGAAATCCTCTATTCTGAAGTTGTCATCACATTTTTGCTGGTATGTGCACTAAAGGCAATCCTCTCCATTCAGTTATTTCTCTTAATGTTGTATCTTGATAGAATCTCACTGTGCTTTATTTCCCCAACCATAAGATAACTTTAGAGCAATCAATACCTTACTCTCAATATTTAAGCTGACAATTAATTAGCTGCGCCCAATGGAAATTTGATTTTCATTGGTGAATAATGTGGCTACTGTGCAACACTTTAACGCATGATTCATCCACTTCTTGGTGAGTTCAGCTTCGAGGCCTGGTGTGAGATTCTGACAGAAACTAGTCAGCACTGTTCTTGCCAAAGCCCCAAAATCACACATGGCGACACAACTTAGGAATATCCAAAGTTGCTTCGTAAAACAATATATAATACCACTTCTCTGCGTCGTTTTCTGAGCAAAACAAAAGCCAGCATTACGTGACAGCAAAAGCCAGCATTATGTGACAAAAGCCAGCATTACATGACATTCAAACTTGATGTTGCCTTCGACGGCATGGATCCGAAGGTAAATGAGGATATGATGGTTAATCCCCGTGTCCCCGTAGACGATTCAGGTGACACTAGAGGGAAGTAAAGATTGTTGGCAAATACGAATTTTTCAATACCCGTTAGCTTGATCTTTCGTTATGGGCGTATCGCCACGGAGTTTGAAATTTCTAATGGTTGTTTGCAGGTTTCAACGAGCCCCGGAGAAAATGCTTGTGGAAGCGTCGCTGCTTTTCAACGTTGCCCCAGCGCGTCTGAGAGATCACCTGACGCCTAGTTCTAGAGTGGTACAAATGGATGATTTCCAGGTTGCTTTTGCTGAAAGCCATCCGCAAAAAAAAACTACAGGAAACTTAAATTGCTCACTAACTAGCAACCTTTATGAAGATACATGCTCGATACCTGTTCATTTCCTACATGCGGACTCGACTGGCAATAAGGTCGTCAAATTCGATCGACCAGGAACTGAGATACGATAGGGGGATAGTTGGTGTCGCAATGCGGCTCTCGCTGATATGAGATAAGGCTCAGTATTTTTTTTTGGCACGAAAGACATTGTCATGGAGTTACGGAACAAACAAATATGCAAGTTAGTTCATAAGCACCACTCAATCAGCATATAGCGGAAATTGGGCATATAGCGGAAGTTTGCAAGCACCAGGCATGCAAGGAAGGGCAGACGAAAGTACAGGCTGACACGTTGATCACTGAAAGAGAAAGGCATACCCCGTTTCTAAATGTACATATTTCATTATGCCCCGTTTCAGTCACACTGT
>JAARMF010000576.1:21553-51900 GCA_022844705.1 Toxascaris leonina | reverse complement strand
TATATATATTCCGAAGCCTAAACCTTGCAACCTGAGTTTGATTTATTCACTGGCTGCAGGCTTGGATGAAATAGAACGCGTGTGATAAAGTTGCCATATGTGCTACAAGGTTATTTCCTGCTGTACTGTGAACAGGCCACGTCATGGTGCAGCGAGAAAATAAAGTAGTATAGAGGGTGTGATGTATGCATGGATTTCCAGCTCACACAACCCATATTTATTCGATTCCTAGCCACCTACCTTAATCATTGATTTAAGCATTGACTTCTACGGAGAGTACCGGGTTATGCATGTGATTCAGAGCTAATATGACGTGGGGTGTGCTGCAATCACACATGTAGATCCCAACTTGCGCATAAAAAGCATGCGGATTCTCTTGCTTTCTCACAAGGGCTCCATTTTGTTCCAGTCTACTCTATCAGCACATCAGTCCCTCTCAGCACTCTTCTTTACAATACCTGAGGTCTTTTACGTCGAGCAGCCGCATACGCTACTTTAAAAATCGCCGAAATTCAAGAAATGAACGATGTGCAAAGCATAAAAAATTGTGTCAATATGCCGGTCTTTTGCAAAATTTTGCGTTGCAGTTAGATGCTCGTGAAGAATTGCGGCACTATTGAAGATGAAAAATTCGGACTACAGTGAAGTGGCATCCAGCGAAACATGCCTGGTACCGCCACCGCACTTTATGGCTTGTGGAATCGTTTAGTATTATGCTACATCTAAAACGCAAACGATGGTCAAAATCGAAAAAAATAAAGAGATCGAATCGGTCGAGATTCGCAGGATGTCCGACGAACTAAGATGAACTGGAAGAATGATTATCACGGTGGTGTTTTCATGAAAGATCGTTCTTCTCAAGAAACATTAACTGGGTATTAATTTGTTCACATTTCGTTTGCCATGTTTCGCAGTTCGCTTCGTTCTTCTGAGGTGTTAGTGCCTAAATATGGAAGCAAAATTTGAGTTCGAGTATTTCTCAAAGTCGGATTTTGCTCAAAATTAATTGATTTTTAAACGCTGAATGCTTCTGGTCAAGAGGGTGGAACTTCAGTGCGATGAAACAGATCTCACATTATTCTGAGAAGGTATTATGTTGTTGCATTGCTGGGCATGCTTGCCATATTTTTGTGCCTGGTTGTGACTAAAAAAACTCACGAAACCGTTTAACGAATACCATCTGCAATTAATTAATTTCACTGTTTTAAACCTTGCACAGAATCGTATACGCAGTTATTCTGGGGGAGTATAGTTTGAAAAACGGAAATCATACAAAATTCACAATTTTATAAGGTGTCATCAGGCTCTAATTTCGGGACTATTAACCTTATTGATTCCGCAAGAAAAACTAACCAGAACAACGGATTTGTTTCGATTTTGCGCTAATTTTGTATCCTGTAAAAGCCATTTGCTTGCCACTAAATTGCCATTTATCTTGCATGTTTTTTTTTCAGACTTCACTCAAGCGTATGAAATTTCATGCATGAGTGAGGCCTAGTCTGTGTTTGGGTCGACTAGACCAGTCGATTTCTTTATAGCGCTTCCACTGACTTTACAACTTTCTTGCAACTTTATAGCGGAAAATACTCGCAGCTCTGAATACCTATCCGTCACACCTTCACATTTGCTTAAACACTACGATGCCTATAAATGTCAATAAACTGCCATCGCTGATCGTATTCAGTTCTCTATTTTTGCTTGCTAATGTTGGTGAATGAATTATCCCCTAGCAGAAGAAATAAACACTCACCCTCGATCTTCCGTTCGAGCCGGAATGGAATTCCAAAATGAGTCCGTTTTTCGATGAGAGAGAATAAGGTGGCATCGAGTCGTAACAAAGTTTGTCCAAATGTATCTGCAGATGCAATCAGCTACCGGCAAGCTGTTTTCGCGGAATTTTAAATCGACAGGGCAAGAATTAGCCAAGAGTGAAATCGTTAAAAATTGTCGACAGCTTCTCCTAGGCACGGAGTCAACCTCGTTGGTTCTTTATCAAAAGTATCGGAGCAACTTGCGACAGTGGGAACGATGAGTGAAAGACTACATATTCATATCAATAGCAAAGTGTATTTATGTGTGAATCCATTTGCAACTAATAGCAGTCAGAAAATGAGTTCATAGCGGAAGAAATTATCTAAGCTTCGAAAAAAATTCATCATAGAGGCCCATTTGTTCACCTGATGAGCTGGACGTTATCGGTCATGCAACACAACTGTAATTTGCATGAATGCAATAACACATTTTAATGTTGGAATTCTTGCAGTTTGCACATATGTTGGAAGAAATGCCATCCGGGAACTTTTCTTCCATATTTCGAATTCAGGTTCATCTTCACAGCAAGGAAAAGCTGGCTACATGCCTTTGATGGGTCTTTTCAAGCAGTGGTGCGTTAGACTCGAAGAAAGGACATTATGAGATAGCTAACCAGTTGTTCTGAATCATTAAGCGCTCGTACATCGATTCACAGAAGATTTCGCCTTCTAAGACGAAACAACAATTCATTGAAAATTTGTTCAAAAGCATCATGAATTTGGCAACAGCGATATGCTATACGACTGTTTGAGAATCGTTGCAGTGTTTTTCTCTGTTCGTCACCAGGTTTCCAAAACGATCGGGCATACAAGCTTTTGACAAGGAAATGAAGTATGCTGATGCCACTAAATGTTAACAAAACACTAGGCAGTTTCAGGTCATCCAAATTACGCGTAATATTCTAGCAAGAAAATTGCTGGTCTCCAGTGGTTTTTGGGAAAAATTACCTAAAAATTTTCTGGCAAATAGCGAGGAAGTACCTTAGGATGCATCTGATAAATGTCGATGTAATCGGTTGAGCACGATAGTGGTCGGAAGTCAAGAAACTCCAACTTGAGCAATATTTTCCGTGACTTACGCATCGGGAAAAAATATGTGCAGTTCGCATTTGCAGGATAGAAATGCGGATAATGAGGAGAGAAAATGTTCCCTGCGGCAGCCTCAACGCTGTACCGGCATGGTTGGATCTCGGTGGCGTTCTGACGAAACCTCTCTAAAGTTGGAGGAATGATGGCATTCGATTGTGACTGTTAGGCCTCCGATCTCCAACAACCGGCCATTAAGGAACAACTATATTTTTTTAAAATATTTTTAGAAATTGAACTAAAATCTATTTTCTGTTGATTTCTGTCATGAATGTTCCCGTTGATTTCTATGACGTTTTAGTAAATAAGTCGAGCTATTTGAGCAGCAGTTTTGGCGTCTAACAATTAAAATACGCGAGTTTCACATCCGTAGATGAGTTTTAGGCAACAATTATTGCTCGACTGTTTGACCGCTGACCTTTAAAGATGAAAAGTTGTGGAAAAATATATTTAAAGATTCCAAACTTCATCTAGAGAAATTTGAATTTGTTTAACCTCTCTTTGAAGACGGCAACTCTTGGGGTCTAGTTGGGAGAATAGTAATGGATTGTCACTCATTTTTATGACTCTATTTCTGTCGTTGAAATGTTTGCTTCAGAATGTTGATGCTGTAATAATGTGAGCTTCAACCAACCCATTCAGCGCTCACAGTGTCACTTCTTCAAGGTGTGCTGTATCTATTCTTTTGCATTCCTTAGCCAAAGAAGTGTCTCTATGCTAAGATATGTCATTGCTTGCTTCGCCGTTTGCAGACGACACGGCTTGGCAATTGCGAAACGGCCTCAATCAAACGTTTGGCAGCTAGAGGCAGTGATCGAATGATCGAGCAGTAAGAATTGCTCTATTGTTTTAGCAGTCGGACATGTTCGAATTCAAGCCTTGGACGAAAATTCTTCACTTCTCCCATCAGGGCCTATAAAAGCTGATGATCATATCCCAGATTTGCAGATATACATGGAAAACTGGTAAATTTAGGCAATTTTGCTGAGAGCACCAAATCCAAGTACAGAGTATTTTCGACCAGACGAAGACAGAACGTTCCCTAAACATCGTGTTCGCTTGGTTCGTTTCGCTTTTTTTTTGTTTGCAGTCGAGGCACGGGTGTAGTTGTCCTCATCTTGCTTTTATCGTTGCATTATTGACATAGGAAAATGCAGTGTTTACTCGTGGCGTAGTATAAGTGATTTCAATAGCACATTATACTGAAATATATCAGTGGGCGTGCACTGTACTATGTTCCACTTACAAATATTTTTTTCATCGCCCACATAAAGCAAAGATCTGCGCTTGAACTCAAGTAAATGCTACGAGGTAAGCAATCGAAATTCGCACCATTCGAAATGAACTTGTGCACTCCTCGAAATCCTCTGGTCGTACCGCTGAACTGAACGTGAAAGGCGAGGTGATTTGTAAGTGAAATGAATTTGCGTCCAGGTTCGATCTGCAGATAAAGCTTTAAGACATTGAATGTCATTTAGTGCTCCCTAGTGCACAAAAGAGCTTCCATAAGGACTTTGGCGGTCCCTTATGTTCGTGAACCTCAAATGAGATGACCTCACTAACCACGCACAGCGACCACAAAGAAATATCGAAATCTCGTTTGAACGAAGAGAAAAAGAAATGAAGGATTCCCCACTAGCGTCTTTAGACTAAGTAGTTGATAACTCTCTACTGAAAAGTTTAAGTCACTCCATGTTTCTCAAAAAAAAAGTTCCGAAAGATTTGCGAACAATAGAAAAAAACACAATTTTATCAGAGAAACTTAGTGGCACCATTGGTTGGAACTAAGCAGAGCAGAGCGAGAAATGCAGCGGAGAATTCCTATGCAAAATAATTTTGCTGCATTGTTCTGCCGATGTGCAATTGCAAGGCTTTATGAGCTCTAGCCAACAATTTGAGTACATTCACGTATTCATTATACTCGCTGTGCTACTAAGATTCCTGCAGTTCGTGGGAGAACATCACTTCTTATAATTTCATTGATTATGGTTCGCATTTTGTAGATGCTGGTTTACATTAACAGATGTTGATTCACCTCTCTCGAGGTCGATCAACTGATTATACAGTCTGCGTATGGAACTGCCATGATCCAATGTATTATGGATCACCTCCAAATCACATCTTTCAGAGCCCACTCATACAAAAAAGTAGTGCGTTAGCCATTTGTAACATGATTGTTGGGTCTATAAAACGTCAACGGAAAAAAAGCAGCATTCTGGTGAGTTGGGGCGCAAGAAAACCTACCCTTAAACATGGCCAACATTCACTGGCATTCTGGATACGTTTATTTACGCTCAATTTCAATCGCTTTTACGCATTCAACTTCTGACAAGCGAACGAGAGATCTTTGAGTGAAAGAATTCCTGAGATAAGTCGTTGTTCTTGCAATAGAAATAAAAACAAAGGTTAGTTTTGAAGGGAGCTCACTGATTCTAAAAAAACGAAACAAGAAATTTGTTTCTTCATGAAGCGATCAATACTTTGTCGGCTGCGAGCGAAACCTGAAATATTTCCGAGTGAGAGGTTTTTTTGTTTCAGCTGCTTTGTTTCCAGTCAGCATAGCCTAGCCACGAGGTGTTCGTTGGCTTCAGACAGTTTTGTGAGTGGGGATGAAGGCTTTTCATTAGCATCTTACCATGGTCTTTCCGCCACACGTTGCTGTGTTGGCAGCTGGCCGATAAGCGAGACAAAGGTTCATATAGTAATGAGCTTTTGTTTGTAGACTTGACCTACACAGATCAGGGCCAATAATCAAGACAAAAATCTTGTGAAAACAGTTGTTATAGGTCGCAACTGTCATTCAAGCTTTGCTGCTTTATGTTGTCATCGTCTAAAAACCGGGACGAGCAATATTTTCAAGTAATGAGGGCTTTTACTGGAGCACGCCAAACTTGCTTATACAAGAAAACAACTTCATGCCATCTTCATCTGGTTCGAACACTTGTTGTCGGTGAGGCCCATCTTTGCTAGCCACTGGATGTTTGTAGAATCGTCACATGGCAAAAGCATTTTCATCACATTCTTAAAATTTTCCTTCCATATAGCCACTTTTCTAATTTAGTCTAAACTTTTGATCAGCACAGTATATTTGAATTCGTCTCAGATGGGGAGCGTAAAATCAAGATTTCGTTGCTCACAGTAGAATAAATAAAATGAAGTGCTGGTGGCCTATTCCACAGGCAACCCATGCTATTAACTGTTGTCAGAGGATAAAGGAATGGGAAATGCAAATAATTGGACACTCACCGCGCCAAATTGAGGTTTACCGTGCTTTAGCTAATACTTTATGCATATCGCTGTACCGCCTCAACGTCATTGCGATAGCTCCACTCACAACAACTCGGAAGTTTTTGGCGCTGTTATCAGCTGTAGCATATTACCGACTTTTCCCTCTGCTGAACTATGCTGAACTATACGCAATTCCTCACTTCTGTCAGATTCTGGGACGTCCTTAAATGACATTAGATAATTTTCTAGTGCTGAGGCAGTTTCAGTCCCGAACGCTACTCACCACACGCGATCTACAGTATGAAAAGCAATAGCAGAAAGCAGAAAGTTTTTTAAAATCTGTTCAAACATTCCACTCCCTTTTTCCGATCTACGGTTGACACATTAAATCGTAAGAATTAGCGTTTGCTATGGACCAAGAGACTTGAACTTACTGGATGTTCGTCTCTTGAAAAAGGTAAGCGACAGATAGCTTTCGAAGTCATTGCATATCTTCAAGAATTCTCGGTCGAATACAGTGTTCTGTGAAAATTCCAGAACAGCTTTTGCTCCCTACCTCAGAAAATTGGAGTGATTGGAACGATAAGCACAACGGGGTAGTCTATGGAGAATTGGCGCTAGGTAAAATTTGAGCACCTCTTCTCTATATAGCCCCATTGAAGCAACCTCAAGAATATCTATAAAGTCGTAAACTTATCAGGTTATATTCTAGATAAAATGCACATCAACTCCCATCAGCTCACACGTGAGGAAACATCTCGCAAATAATGAACGACCCTTTTGTGAGGGAACGATACTTATTGGAGCCCACAGATTACTCATCGCCTCTCATCACCAGTAAGAGTGCCGCGCCTTCTGCCGCAATCATAATAATTTACTGTCTGCATGATTACTGTCTACCGATTTGCACGATTCATGTGCAATTCAATTAACCAATATATCTTAGTACTTTTACACCTGTTATTACCCGGTGGTACAATCACGGAGACGATGCACGGAAAAAACTAGGATTTTAGTCGATTACGTTGGTCTTCGAGCAACCTAGCAAGGAAGAACAGATGCAGAGGCTCCGATAATTGAATGAACTGTCGCTCCAGCTTATGACAGACCTGCTCCTCGCCTCTAGTGACGCTACTTATCTTCGGCGATTTTCCTTTTACTTAACTGAAATAGCTGCATTCAATGCTTTGTATTGGTTACTGCGTGGTCGGTTGTAGGTGGATTGCAACTAGATTGCTTCTATCCGTCTTACCGAGCCAATCTGACTAGCACCCTAATCAAAACAAGGCCGTGGAATAGGTCACAACTTTCCTTCTAAGCGGAACAACGGCGAAATGAATCCTAAACATCTGACGAGCAGGTGACGAGTCCAACCTCTATCCTTCACGCTATCTTATCACTTCTTGCTAAGCGAACGTTGAAATGACATAAGAGGGCATTTATTCATGATGAATACTTTGTTGATGAAAATAAATAGCAAGAGAAATGGCTGAAAAGTTGGAAAAAAAAAGTATACGAGAATGGCGAGACTTAAAATGTGAAACGCACGCCACAAGAGACACGAAAACTGCTAAAAAGCAATAGTTGTTACAAGTGACCAGGAACATATTGCAATTT
Organism: Toxascaris leonina; assembly: GCA_022844705.1. Lineage (NCBI taxonomy): Eukaryota > Metazoa > Nematoda > Chromadorea > Rhabditida > Ascarididae > Toxascaris > Toxascaris leonina. Next base: position 44,158 of record JAARMF010000576.1, on the reverse strand, counting down.
TCGCGTATATGCCAGTGGCGGAATTGCTGAGATGGAAGTTTTCAGAGCTTCTTGAACACCTCTCTCAATGCAGTTTCCCATATATCAGTGAGCCAAAAATGCAAGAAACATTTTTTGAGAGCGCCTTCAACAAACGTACTAAAATTCTCAAGAAAGCTTTCAAGGAAAAGAGGAAAATTTTAGCTTTCTCTTATTTCTTAAAAATTTCCTCATTAGCCACATGCGGAATACTGTTTAATGTTTCAGGTACCAAGGAATCAACAGAACGCCTTTGCAATCCCTCGAAAAAATGGGAAAGATTCATAATGTGTGCGCTTGAAATAGGAGTAGATTGCGTATTGCCCGTATTGAGCGTCTTCTCATGGAAACTCAAATTGTGGTTATGTTTCTCAACTCATTCGAAAAAGCGTTACGATGATGTATGCAGATAAACTGTTTTCCATCAGTACATAGCAATTGGCAATTTTTAACCATAGCCATGAATGCGACGTTTATATGCGACGCTTTTTCAATAGTGTATTTTGTAACGTTTTTGAGACTTCGTTAGCTTTCGAACTTGTTCAAATTTCGAATAATTAACTAAAACAACATCAAGGGGAGGACAGCTGATCATAGCATCAAACGACACAAAGATCATTACTTTTTTTTGCTTCTCCCCCATGTCATCGGCCGACGACAGCGCATTGTTTTTATAATTGAACAGTCCGAGAGCTTCCTTAAAAGTTCCACTATCACTTTTTTTCTTTTATCTGAGTTCTGTACAGTATAGGCACTTATATTGTGCGACATCTGTTTTCAGCAACTTGAAAGAACAAATACAAAGTAGTGATGATGGAACTTTCCTCTTTGGTTATGTCAATCATCACACGTATATATCGCAATCCCAAATAACAGATTATTGTGCAGCTATAAAAACAGCTGGGCATTCCTCAATTTCGTAGCCAAACATGTAGAAGATTCGTCTTCCCAATTAACAGTTGGCCAATCGCTTGTTTCAGTAAACGCAAAAATTCGCAAAGGCTCATAAAACATGTTGGATGAACGCCACAGATTTATGAGCCTGGCCGAATCCTTATCTGATGCAAATAATGATGAGTGAAACCATTCGTTATTTTAATTTTAAAATGCAGAAGAAAAGGTCATCATGACTGTTCCTGTACAGCAGACGAATTTCAAGAAGTAAAGGATTTAAGCATATATGAGTGAGACACAATTGTACAGTGCATAAATGGCAGGCGCGCTGATGACCAAGGTGTAAGCGAGTGAGGCGCAAATGTTTGGCGGCATGACACAGGGCAAAAGCAGCTGGAATGCGAGTCGATAAAGGCAACAACGCTCATGAAACACCAATACTGCATCGAAAATGATTGGAACAGTGCGTTTCAGCACAACACTGTATGGAAGTTAGCTAATCACCCAGTGTTAAGCCTATAACGGAGTAACAGATTGTTGCGTAAAAGCATTGTAGTGCACTAGGATACTGAAACTTGTTTTTTTTTCTCAGCACCGCATATTGTGGCTTGGCAGAAGACGTTCCTAGTTTGTGGGATCATAATTTTTTGCTAGCGAGTACCGGCGTTATATGCAGTTTGTGCACCACGACTCAGTTCTAGAAAGTTCTAGACTTCTTCAGCCTCCTCGCCTAACAAAGTCAGTAAGGACAGAAGGCGCTGCTCTATCTAATGCGAAGTCGTACGAATAAAAAACAATGAACAACAATTCGTTGAAGCAGTTTAAATTGGAAGTGAACCATCAGTGGACCACTCTACTTTTTCATTTGATTATGCCAACTTAATACCTTTCTGAACAGGGAAAATGCATGCAATTTCTGCGTGAAGAGAAAGACAGAAAGGAGAGAGAGAAAAAAAAGGAAGGCATGAAAGGAATAATAGATTTAGGAGGTTTACTTTCATCTTGCAGGCAGAATGAATGCAGTCTGCAGTCTGATACGGGCGTAGTCTGCTGTGTTATCCTCACATCTAATCGAAATATTGACCTATTTCGTGAATTCAGTCATTGAAATGCCCTCAGTTTATAAAAGAATATGCTGATGAATACAGATGGGTCTTCGGCTGTCATGAGGACAGGGACATGAATCCATCAATATTTACAAGGAGAGTATGACGTAACAATGTTGTGATCGAGCGATCTCAACGTGGTCAAAACGCATCGGTTCGGTGCGGTGGAGTATGCGATTAAATTCCCTACATAAACGGCGCTCTTTGGAAGCCTTGCATCAGCGTTGTTTACATCAGATTTTGTCCATCCTGCTAATGCCTTTGTTTCGACACAGCATTACGCCTGAGGAACTTTCATGTGTGTAGGCTTGAAGCGCATAGTCATGACTTTCGCCTTCAAGCTGTGCCCGCCTGCTTCATCTGATGCTTGGCATGGTGTCACGGAGTTGCTTTTAGTGTTGTATGTTGTGCTAGCCGCCCGCATCAATTAGTCATCATAAGTGGTGCTTCCGCAGGAGTCTTTTTATTGTTCTGGTCATATGCAAAATCTCCGTTCAAATCCCTTCGTTGCTTTCTGCTTTAAATAGTGCTTTCCATTATACATTTTCGACTCACCATTAGAGCTCCCACTGGTCATATTGCGCCTCGTTTTCTCATCTGAGCGGAACCATGCGCATGTGACTCTCTAGTTGGTTCAGTTAGGCGGAAACGGGATTAGATCAGAATACAAGCTGGAACGCTGCATATTTCGTTTCACCTTTAATTGAGCTTACATACCTGCTAATGAACTCTCTTACCACCTTAATAATCTTGCTTTTCTCATGTAAATTCGTTTGCACTTTAAGATGGTGCCAGTTTCCGTCGATTCCTATTGATGGAGAGCTTATATTCGAAGAAGGAAAGTTTTTTAACAGTTCTTAACTTCTCTTTGAGAAGGATTATGAGGAAGGCATTAGGAAAGCCGAATTTTTATCTTAGATAGCAGAAATTTCCTAGTGTTTTTTTCGGCATGGAAAGCGAATTATTGGTCCATCGCAGCATTTATTACTGTATGCTTCGTGTAATGATAGATCACACCCTTCTTCGGAGTGCTAGTGCTAACTTTAATTAGGCTCTGTTTGTCAACTTTTTTTTTGAAGTTGTGTTGCATTCATCGCAAGGAAAACTAAATCACACTCACACCTGATAATTTTTGTTAATGCCGCAAAATATCGCAAAATATGATATCGTTTTGTTAATGAAGCCGCAAAATATACTGCACAGAGCGTATTTAAGCGAAAGATATTTTTGGCGTTTACATCATCTATGGTTATGCATGGCGACAAGTTTGCAATAGCTGTTAGGTAATTATATTGCGTCATTTTTCAGTGATAAGAGTGAAGTAACCATTTTTCTTGTGCACAAATTCGCCCCTCAGGGCATGTCACGAATATGAGGTCGTTTACCTGGCTATGGTGGCTTACTTACCTCTCTTCCACAGAATTCGCCATTATGCGCGGTGCGTTCATCGATTGAGCCGTCGACTGTATCGTCAAATATCCTCAAAAAATCAACACAACTGAAAGCAAGCAATGTGCAGTTGAAATATTTAAGCTTACCTTTCCACACGAGGAGAGAATTCAAAAGTGTTGAAGACCGCTTCAATAATGTGATCGGCAGGTGCCATGAAACTGTACAGGAGACACGTGTTTTGGAGAGGTCTTGGGCTGAGGTAATTCGGTGTTTGAAAAGCACCACTAACATTGAAATGTATGCAAGTACATGTGGCTAGCGAGCGTGCACTTGCAAAAGAGGTACTCATAAATGAAGACAGGACGAGTACGGTGAGCATGATGCCTAACAAGCAAACCAGCAGGTAAGCTGGCAGTTGCTATCGAGCGCAAGAATCGCCGCTGCACATGCATCAAAGAGGACCGACGACGATGCTGCCCGACAGCCGGCTGTGGTTTGCGTTGGCGCTTTTGCTGGAAGGCAATCGATGAGTAGTCGAGACCCTTAAGCGTTGCCGCCAAATTTTTCTCGGCCCGATTATGCCCTCACATAAGCCTAGCACAGCTTTATTTGCTTCATCCAATTCGTGCGCCCCACTACAACATCGGATTGCAACCAGCCAAATGTCACGCCCACATCATCATAGCATTCTCTTTTACCGTTTTGTCGGCAATTGTTAGATTCGTTGATCTCATACCTCTCACTTTTAGCAAAACATTTAGAGGGAGTATATCGGAGCGAGATAGTGCCTTTCCACAGAAATCTCATTTTAAAAAAAGGTGGCATGAGGGCATGAGGTAGCTACGGACAGCAACTTGTGACTGTAAATGTCAAGATTTATGTTCAAACCATGAGATATTCCCTTTGGAGATCCGGTTATGCTATGGCGCCAAGTTAACGCTTACTACTCACGGATTGCTTCAGTCGCATTTATCAGCGCAGTCAAAGATTTCATGTGCCGACCATCAAAGAATACACCCAATCACGTTGTGTAGATTTGACTATAACTACAATAGAGATTTTTCAAAAAGCTACGTTCAAATATGAAATGCCTTCTCAATTCAGATTTATTATGTACGCAGCTTTTCGTAGCTTTATGCTAAACATATACTCATCTACACTAAGAATGGAAAACGTAGAAAAAGGTTACGAAAGAATTTAATCTCTTAAAGCGATAGTGGTGGAAAAGAGTTATGTGCATTTCAGGTTGGATAAGCTGGACTGGCGTACGCATCTACCGAAAATATGAACCATACATCCTTTCAATCACAAATTTTGAGCGGAATTCTGAGCGCCCTGAAGGCCACTAGTACGCGCCGAACGATTATCTTGAGAAGTATACGAATAATATTCCATTTGAAATTGATAAAATCGCGTATAACTTTGTCGTTTCTCTCACTTTCGAAAAACTTCGGGACCTTCGACGATCACTAATACTCAAAACGATTCAAACTTCATCGGCACAAAACGAATTGCCGATGAATATCAGGTTGACAGCAAGCTGAATAATTTTAAAATAAAAAAACGCTCATGCACTTTTTTCCCATCACAGTAAGCTCGTATTTAATAACAAGCATGTTTACGGGGTCTCGCGTAATAACGCAAAATGTTTTTTACTCTCGGCATGCTTTTAAGTGGCCAGTCGCCTAAAAAAACCGCTTTTTTACAGCTTGCACAGAATTTAATGGTGGACTTGCGATGAAGGGTGAGGGGTCCATCGGAAGGGACCGTTGGAGGCGATATTGAGGCACCAGAATTCATCGAAGTACGTACAACTACATGCAAAAACGAGGGAATCACAATAAACGGTAGATGACTGTCGTGAGGTACAGGGCGTAAGTTAAAGCGGCATCCGACCACAAAGCGACCGACTTGGTTGCAGAAAGAGTACCGCGATTCTGTTGACTGGAATCTGAAGACTGGAAGGGTTCTGGAGATTGTCAGGGCTGTGGAGAGTGACTTCTTGTGCTGATCTCTCCATTCTATCCGTCTTGCACCGAATTTTGAGCCTTTAAATACCATCACTTTAAGTTACAACGTGGAATGTAGGATAGCTGTTATGATCAGTATGTTGTGCTTGAAGCGTTTGTTTGTCTATGAGAAAGGACTGTTTATGCATAAGTGACCCACATTGCTCACCCCTATCGTCTTCGTTCTCATGCAGAACTTTGATCTCTGGGAGTTAGCATTCGCCTTCGCTTACATTGTCACAGATTGTAGACCCGATGTCACTGGTGAGCGACGTCGCTTCAATATGCAAAGCTAAAAGTTTGAATCGTTTTGATCAATGTGCTCTTTCTCCATTGATTAGAGATTCCATTATGACCATTCACCGACCGATCGTAAAAAGGTTATGGCGAGAGGTGGAGTGCAGTGACATCATCCTATCAAAAACAATTATACCCTTATTAGTACTTATACTAAGCACACTCTGGTAACGTACAAAATCTGAACTCGCAAGTAGAGCATGACTTTGGAGGGCGGTATACAAATACAGTATTAAAGGACAAATACAAATACGAAACGACAAAAACAAAAGCAAATCAGAGGAAAAACTATAAGTGCATCGCACCACTTTCCGAGCGTGCTTCTACCTCAAACTACCATAGTGTTTTCTGAGTTCAGAATTGATGATGTTATAGCACCTTTCTAGCTTCAGCATTGAGCGTTGTGTCCCAAAGAGTATCTATTGTCGGCGTTTGACATGAACTCAGTATTTGTTCGAAAATTTTACATCTCAACACGTGCTGAATAAAGTGTTCAGTTCTTCAAAAATATCAGTAAATAGTCGTAGATTATGCTCATGTCCTTGTTCTTGTAATTCCTCGGCTCTTGTTTGAAGCGGTTATTTTCACTCTTAGCGGCCGCCTTTTAATCAAAAATTTCTACAAAGTGAGTTTTTGAAACTGCACATTTATGATAAATGGACGAAAATAATTGAATTTGACGAAGTGCAGCAACTATCATTAGCGTCTAATTTTTGTTTCTTAGGCCTCCTTTCCTGTTTTCAGTGTCATAGAACCGATGCCATCAAATCATTCTGAATGAACGGCGCTTATTTTATACAAAAAAAAACAGTAGAAATTACAGTTTGTTACATTTGGTATGTTAGCTTTAGAAAATGGATAAGGAAGGCTGTAAATGATCACATGTGAAGAACATGAACTTATAAATCTGAACGTGACAACTTCTGCCATGCATATGAAAGCTCGTGAAGTTTAGTTTGCAGAGCTTCATCTGTCGGAATGGTCCAATAAGGCTGCGGCCTCGAAGAGTCGTGGATAAATAAGGGGCAAGAGCCGAGGGTTACATGTGGAAAAGAAACGCTGCATGACGGCTCTTCAAAAGCTGCAAGCGAAGCCGAATGTGTCTGTAAGCTTCTTCCTAAGTCGCAAATTCCACCAGAGTTTAGCTGCCTAAATCCTCGACTCGCTTCCTAAATTTTCGAGGCATTTCCTCTACTTTAGAGCGGACACTGAGGGAGATCAAGAAGACTGTGGTAGTCGCGAAAGCCTTGATTGGTACGTCCGATACTGCTGATTTTTGAGACGGGGAGCATATAAGGTTTCGTTTATTGTGACAGCGATCCATTACGTTGGAGACCGATTCTTCAAAACTGCATTTTTGGCCTGGGAGAAATTATTGGAGATCACGATGCGCAAACTGTCAAAATAGCTTGCCTGAAACTTTTATGGCAGAGGCATGGCCGAATGGTCGATATGCAAATGGGTGACTGAATTATGCAGAAGCATGCTGTGCGCCTTTAAAAAAGAATACGGTGTGTTGTGCCTTCCAAAAAAGGCAGGTTACTGAGAGAAAAGACCTGTAACCAGTTCATATAGCATAGATGATGGCATATCTACCAGTTCAGATAGTGACACCTTTGGATCCAGTGAAAAAAAGATAAGGCTGTTCCGAAACGACGAACAAAATAACGCGGCTTGATGTGTGACTTCCGGGAAGATAGAGCCGCATAGTTCAAACGCTGTGATGGGCATTGGTAGGAGCTCTGAAGGCAGCTAGATGCACCGCAAAAGTCAATGCACTTGTGAAAGAGGCATGGAAAGGCCCGCAAACACAGCTAACCACAGAATGTCTTTGTGCAAAACCTGGCGTGAACTTAGAGACGCTTGCAGGGCCTTTAATTTAGTAAAGGTAGTATTCTTTAGAGCTCTCCCAGTCACGTCAATGAGTGCTGCCTTTGAGCTAGGGACGACGTTGTTGAAGCACTTTTTCTTGAAGACTCGGAATAAAAGAAAACATAGGCATCTGCTTAGTGAAAGACTTTAGCTCCTTGATTTCTGCCCTTCTTCTCCTTTTGCTACCCGAGAAATTTTAAAGTGAAGATCATTCTTCACGAATAAAGCGAATCTCGAACACTCTACAACTGTGGAGAACATTTCAGTGAGGGGGTCTCTAACAGCTGTATAGGGATGGTTAGAAATGACACCTTGCTATAAGAACAAAAGTTTTCTTTGGCTGATCCGGAAACGCATCGATTACAAATATCAAGGAGCCGTATAGCGCTTTTTTCAGAATTCTCTAGTGAATAACATCAACAGCAGCTGCTACGGTGAAAGTACAGAAGTAGAACTAGAATGCAATTGCCTCATATCCGGCTGCTCTAAGGGGCATAGCCAAATGGTGGATTAATCGGTATTTGGGAGTCACGGCCATGAGAAGACAACCTCTCCTTTTGGGGGAGCACGAGCTGGAATCTGAAACTTGAATTTCCGGCCTTATCGAAGTCGAATTCCGAGTTATTTCGTTCAGCCCTAACTGCCCACCTTTTCTCGAAGACTGCACAAGCATGTAAGCTAGCAAAGTTCACGCCCTGCAGGAACATGCCGTTAGGCGATTCAAGCGTCATCTCCAAGCTGCGATCATATAAATGGTCTTGCTAACACCGCTTTGTAAGATACATCGAAGCGGCGTTGCCTCCAGTCGACGCTTTTTGCGATCGGCGTTTTCACCTTTTTGCGTTGGCGTTTTTTTAATGATTAGCTCTTTGTCTGTAGGTTTCTTTTCTGCGCCTTTTTAAATTTTATTTTTATTTTAACCTGCATAATGACCTTCCGGGAAATCGCATTCTATGTGAGCCACAGCAAACCTATTGCTTATCATAACAAAGGAACGTGCTCCGATCAATTCATGTGTGCAAGCAATACGGAAGGGCACTATTGTCCTCATGAAACGCGGGAAAAACAACGTTGTTGTGATGCCGTCATGACCCCCCACTCGGTGTTCGTTTGATTAAAGGGCACTTCTTGAAGTAGTATATGCTTGTGCATTTTTGTTGTAGACTTTGGCTAAGAAGCTTTCGAGTTGACTGAATAAATCGCGAATGCTGTCAGCCAAAAAGCTTGCAACACAAAAATAGCAGCATATGCGATTTTGATGCAGATCGTAACCTCGCTCGTTTTTCCTCAGGTTGTCATTGCCTCTCTACCTTACCGCCTCTAAACTTGGCGTTTCAGATAGATCTGAAGCTAGATTAATCCTCATAGAGTGTTTATTTGTTACAACTATGAAATCATTCGCTATGGCCTGTCAGTGAACGAACATGACGCACCAATTTCAGTTCTCTCAAGTAGTCCTTTTAAACAACTCTACGGAAACCTTACCTTCACAACCTAAAAATCTTTTCTGGCACATCTCTCCTCTCATTTGAACTTTTATGCGACCGTTGAGAGCCACTAAGTCTGACGAAGTCACGATGCCAGTCTTGCGTAATTTCGCTCATCAAACGACTGCTGCTTCCATCCGTATACTATAAAACGATTTCCTACTGGCGTGTTCTTTGAGCGAATTCTACAAACCTTAAATTGTTCAAAAAAAGTACCTCTCATGCCACCCCTCCCCCTCCCCTCACCCCCCAAGGTAATTCCTCATTAAACAAACAATTTGGTCATTGATACTCATAATTCTGTAACTATTTCATGTTCATCATAATACCTGTTATTCAGCTATTTTCATTCAACTTAGAAAATAGTATTTTCATATATTTTAAGAGATGTTCTAAACTGAACATCATCTCGCTCAGCTATACGGTCCGAGAAGATTCAAATAGTGAACAAAGAAAGCAACTCGAAGCGCTATTTTAATTAATCAGACAAAATGATGGGAAATAATAATCACTATCTTTGGCTACTAATTTCTCTTTTTCTTCTTCTTCGAGAAGACTAAGGTCAGTCAAGAAAAGAATCTTCGCTAGAATTGCGAAGAAATACTTCGTTCTCGCATTACCTCTTGATCATTCTTTATCGCGCAACTTTTTTGCAACTTTTTTCACTTGATTGAGCAAGCCAGCGAGATTCCTTTCAGTTCGCCTTGATTGCTTTCCTCTTGAAGAGGAAAAGCTCAGTATGAAGCTGAATATCGCAGAGTGCTTTCGAACAGTTCGTCTGCAAAACTTAACGATAAAATGATTCAAAGCATGGATACTCCCCTGTCCTCTTCAACGACTTGCTTTAACGAATGGCTGCAAACGATTTATCCACCCGATCGCCTTGCTCCTGCAACTCCATGGCAATAAATTGTCTCGTATTATCAAAACAAGTTCATTACCTCATTTTATAATCTCAAAGTTAAAGCCAATTTACGGCAGATGATCGAGATTGCCTGCTACAGCCGTTTACTTGGCGATCTGCTTTCATAATAAAACTTCCATTAGAACAGCCAAAAAAAAAAATCCCGCAAAAAATCGTCACTAGGCTAAACAGTATTCTCCGTGGGGTTGCAACATATATGTTTACTGTATACGAATCATAGCTCTTCGGAGATCGTAGATAGGTATTCCAAATTGTGCACATAGCAAGTGCATCACATAGTTCCAAGTTAGGACGACAAGATCAGTGAGATAGGAAGCACTATTTTTAAGCGCTCGTCCTTCTGTTATTTTTTAACGCCTCTAGTGGTGCTGGCTATTTTACCCAATGCGCTAAGTTTCAAGGTTGAGCTCAAACGCCATTCGACGAATCGAGGAATAAAAACTGTCCATGAAAAGTTCATTCGATGCAAAGGACACTCACTACAACGCCATATAATTCCCAATGGGAACCCCGCAGTTTCAGTGATCAGTCTCTGCTTCTATGTTCTGTTCGTTTTTTATGTTGAGAAACGTCTCGAACCATACGCATGCTTTAGACTTTTCCGTTCAATTCGGTTTACTTGTCATCCAAACCGGAAGCTTTGCCACCTTGTGGCATCGCATTGTTTTAAATATGATGAAAGATATTCCACTAAAAATGCCGATGTAGATGGAAACTTCCATCATACAGCACCTATGTCATACCAAAGTGCTTGCTCAGTTAACATTTCACTTAAACGGTTGCAGTGTTTCCTAACCTGAAATGTAACAGAAGATGCGCAAGCGAAATTACGTCCTTCCTTCTAGTCGCAGAAGGAACATGACGTCGACAAACGAAGCATCATAACGCTTCAAATATTGAAGAGAAACTTCACATTAGTGTAAGTATATGCACTGCAAAACTGCTACGCTTATCATCGCTAGCATTCATGTAACCCTCGCAACGTAACTTATGTATTGTGCACACAATTACACAGCAAACAAACACTGTTTACGAGAATAAGAGGATTTGTGGAAGACAACATCAGTTCACACCACTTCGACAGTGTCGAACGCAGAAGACGTTCATCGATCTATCAAAAACGACTCTTCATTGACGAACCAACGCTGCGACGAAAACAACTTCTACAGAGGATCCTCTTTCGAGACAGAATTAGGCCAATATACAATCGGCAGCGAACAGAGCAACAAAATTGCTAAAATACACGCTGGTCTAGCGAACAGCGATCGCCTGAAGCCATAAAGTGACGCATAGTTCGTGATCACAATTCACCGAACCTCCATTGGGGTTTTATTGCACTCATCTTTTGACGTGTGAAAAACAAAAAGCGATATGCAATTGTTCTAAAAAAAATGTGCGCGAACGGACCAGCAACAAATGCGGGTCCGTTTACATACACGTTTCACAGTTAGCTAAGCCAGCATGAAAAGACGTGCTGATTATACTTTTCTAATGACCAGAAAATGCCCTGCTGCAAATCACATCTAAAGTCAGTGACGCACAGAATGCTTAGAGTTTACCGCTTCCAAGTGGTTTTTCGTAACCACTGTGAAAGTCGGGACCAGTTGTCGATAAAGCCCAACACCGCAGTCGGAGGGAGGGGGGAGGGGGAGGGGCGGGAGAGAGTAACAGTGATGGGGCGCTCCTTTGAGCGGAAAAACCTTAGGGTGAAAAAAACAGGAAATTTTCCAATAAAAATATGCTCGTCGAATCTTCTCGTGACCAGAACGTTCAAACAAGCACCTATACCACAACACATATAGTGTCCGAGTTGCAACAACGCTTCATCTCCTTTCCTTTCTTCCACTCTACAAAAGGCCAATCCTAACTGCGGCATCAGTTCAGGCGGCGCCATTCTTTCCATAATGGTCCAGAATCTAAAACTGTGTAGAAGACATATTTTGTTCAGCTTTGATTAATCTAGTAACATCACAGTTTTTTGAAAACAATCAACGTTCAAGGAAATACCGCACACCTGCGTGGGCGTAATGCAACCAAAGCATTCGAAGATGAACCTTCGCGTATAAATAATCAACTATCAGCTGTGCACCACTCTTTGTTTATGGGCAGTGTTATAAAAGACCGCTTCATAGTTCATTGAATACTCTTAAGAAGCTATCGTTGTCATTTCTTTTTCGTCTTCTTTAAAGCGACCAAAGTAACTAGCTGCTATGGCCTTTTGCAGCAAATGTGAAGTTCGAAAAATTAACTTCATCGTTGGGTGAGTTCACTGATGAGATCACATTTAAACTCAGCACACACGAGAAGCACATCACAAGGCGCAAACAGCAAGTACAGCTGATGGAAACATATCGCGCCATGAACGCGCATCCCATCGAAAATGATCGGTGGAGAATTTCAGCCGCAGCCGCCACATCCTCCGCATCCACCACAACTTCCACAACCACCGCATGCACCGCAAGCGCCTCAAAATGTATACATTATTTAGATGGTAAAGACAGTGCAGTAATCACCCTCCGAAGAGAAATCATATCATCAGATCAATGTTCTTCAGGTATCTTCAGTGGCGTACTGTTTTTCGTTGGTATTTCGAGCAACTGGAAATGCTTCACACTGTACTAGCCAGCTGACGCACTTAGCGTTGTCTTGGAATGGTATGGCGGTGGCAAAAGTTTTATTAGTAGTAGGTAATCTCTCAAAAGCGCATTATATCCGGCGAATGAACTTTTCTTATAGAAACGACTAATGGGTGACATTCTTCAAATAGATTTTATTACATCAGAGACTGATAAAAGCTCAGATGGCGACCTGGAATAAGCTAATGCACGAATGATGTGATAAATTCAAGAAGTTTCTGATATAGGGGAACGGTTAAAAATAGCACATCATGTACAATCGTTTATCAGAAGCAATTCAAAAAGCAATGCTTCAATTTGCAGCTAATTTTATGCGGCGGCACTGAACAATTCACAACAACATATTTCAGTGACTGCCAACGCCCGTAAAAATCTCAACGATCGTATCAAATTTCATTGTCGGCTTGCTTTTATATTCTGCTCGAACCACAGTCAAGCTTTGAAACTGCTTACAATACGTAAGCCACATTTCACGAAATGATACCTAAAGCAACACTTCTTCTTTCTTTCAGAATTCTGCCCGGTCCAAAACGTCTCGAAAATTTTCCAAGTGATTGGTTCTAATTTGCAAAGGATCTCATCCACTCAGATGGAATGCAAATTTTCTTGAGGCTCTGCATCAATATGCCAAATCAGGCAAACAACTGTGGAAATTTTCTTAGCTCTACGCTTCGCCCTCCTTGCTTTTCCTATCGACATGCATTAGCTACAAATGACAACAAGGAATACACTTTTATAAAAGCCCACCACAAGCCCCACAGGCGCCACACGCAGCTGCATCGTACCCTCCGCCACAAAGAAGGACCATCGCAGATGTTACGTCAACTCCTTCGATGCCCTCCTGTTGTGTGGCCAAGTAGCGATTCGACGGCAGTGTTTTCCCATAGCCACAAGCCAATGTCAAAGGCCATTTATGACACTGATAACCAATCGCAGTGGTGTCACTTCGTGAGCGAATCTACAAAAATACGGAAAGGTGAACCTTGTTCAGCCTTCTCTCACGAACACTCCAATTCATTGAGTCTGCAGGTTCAATTCACAGTAAGTCCAAAGCTGCATTTACTTTTTTCGGTTACATCTTAATGGATGAATTTGCAATTCATATGAATTCAATTCGATTAGATTGTTCTTTTCTTGCAGATGCTTCGAGTGAGAAATTGCATCTCAAAGTAATCAAAGTGGATTTCATTCATTACGGAGGCTCGAAACACTAGCAGTCACATAATTACGAAGGTTTTGTGATGCGCCGAAGCTCTGCTCAGCATAGTTACGAAGCTGTCGCTGTAATATGCTTAATGGTTGGGCTCGATAACGAACTATTATAATGATTAAAACCTTGAAACAGCAAGCTCTGAATCGACTCAACGGAAGCTCGGTGTACGTTTAAGAAATACTATCGTCGAGACAACTTCGGCGCATCACAAAACCTTTGTTTAGATGGCAATTAACTCACCATCCTACTCTCTGCAGGAAGCGAAAAGTAGTGATCGAAACGGTAGCTCTCCCTGCTTTTTGTTAAGGAAATGCGAAGACACTTTTCAGATGGATAATTTCATAACAGTATGTGTTAAAATGTCAATTGCATATTGGTAACCACTTGCAACAAGAAATAAACATCTTACTCCACAAAATTGGTATAAACAGTATGTAGACAGCGTACTTATTCGTCTCCGACCATAAATGCCGTTTTCTGAAAACAGAGATCACCAAAACACATTCTCAGGATAAATAATTGCACATGAATCAAGAGCACCTTGTCTGGATTGCAAAGAACGAATAACGTTGCCACGCTGAAAACACACGCAAGGTGTTCGGCAGTGAGTGTCGATCGGCACTGTATCCGTTTGCCAGGCAGTCTTGCTTGCGCATCTGAAAGCACTACAGTTTTGAACTATTGTTATGCCTTAAAAAAGGGTTTCGCATAAGTGTTGCGGGGATAGGACAGGAGGAATAAAGGTATAACATCATCCATGCAAATCACAATGAGTTCTTGCGTTTTACAGGTGCAAAAGTTTTCTGGTGACGCAAGTCACTGCGAAGCGTCCCAATATTGCTTATTTCTTATAAAGCTAGAACAGAACTGCAAAGGTGCAGTATATGCTTTTTAATGAAGATAAATGAACAACGTTTTGTAGAGTTGTGCAGGTATCATGAAGAGCTGCCTCCTGGGACAAAGTTATGGACAAATTTATGGAAGATACAATCAAAGTTGTGGAAGAAAGATGCCATAAAAATCGGATCTGCTAGAAGCGTGCTTAATTCAAGTTAAGCACCTCTGCCTGTCCTTCCGAAGCATTTAAATTGCAAGTTTAGAGAGATGTTTTGATTTTTAAGCTGCGAGTGATCATTTTCAAAACAACGGAAGCTGTGAAGACAGTCGTTTCTATCATTGAATGAGGGAAATTCATAGCTAATAAGCAGCCTCAGAAGTTGTAATCCGGCAGCAACTTATTCGATTACAGTGATTTTAATCGCGCCTATGTCATACACCGAGGTAAGGGGCATTGGAGATATATTCTCACTCGTCCTCTATGCAGCTTCGTCTATCCCTCTTAGATTTTAACAAAATTTGCACTTGAAATGCTCTGAAAACGTTTCCCTCTCCCCATACTGATTATTAGTGATGAAGCCATCTTCACAACGTCATGCCATTTTCATTTGATCAAACTAACAGTTGCTGGCTCCATTTCTGTCTCGGCTTGGTGAAAATAGGGTGAAAGCACCCCTCAAATCTAGTGCGACTAAACGGAGCAAAGTGAATAAAGCATTTAAAAAGATGAGATAGGCAGTATCAAGAATAGTTCACAGAGAAAATATGAAAGAAACTGCAGAAAAAGCATTATGAGCCCAACATACCTCCCACAACGAAAAGCGTACTTCCCTCCGGACCGGGCACTTCAAGCTTCTGCACAGTATTCTTCAAGAGGTTGAAAGCATCCACCTAAGATGCATAACTTTAGCATAATCACGGAAGCTACTGCGAAAACCACATCAATTTTGTGATCTCTACCTATGTACAACCTATCAAATACTTAACAGAAACGTTCATCTATCAACGGTCCTTGATTCAAACCTGATTTCCCACTTGCTTCGTATATATCTTCATTGTGATTTGGTATGATGAATGCTTCCGTGCAGTCATTCGTTCAGTATTTCGTCTGCAGTTTGAAGCGGTTGGATGTCCTATGTTGTCCTATTGGGCTTATCTTCTCTGTTAGTGCGGAATAAGCGGCAAATGGCGATGAATCCACGTATTACACTGTTGATGATTTACGCTCGAAGAAACATGACAGAGGTAAACGTTGCACTGCAAATTTCATGTGTTCTAAATCTGCTAATTACGTTTTATCCCGTTATTCACTTGCTATTTGTAGCTTTTATTATTTATCTGCTCCTTATTCTGCGAAAAATGTCTTAGCACTTCGCCAATGTTGATGCATTAAAATGACTGAGTAGAAGCAGAAAAGCAGATAAGTGAGAAGTAGCAATAGAGTGGCTGGCATGCTTTCCACGATGAGTGTGTATGCATTTCCGACCACCACGCAAATAGTACCCTGAAATCTATGAAATCCACTATCAAATCTTCGTTTATGCACTCTTATTCGAATCGCTTTTGTACCTGTGCAAATCCCATCGCAAATAATGCGATTTTGAAACTCAGACTAGTTACAGGTCATTTAAATGTACCTATAATGGCGCTTTTTAAACGTCAGTCATTGATATCAAAGTAACGACTAGATTTAACTTTCTTCTTATTCACCAATTCACATTATTCCTCGCAGACAAACTTCATGGGAAGAAGTAAGTATACGTTTATTGGCAGAGATTGACATAACTGCTGACAGTACACGAGAAGAAATTAGAATGTGTCGCTCAACTAGAAGAGATAGCTGCTCTAACAGTGTAATCGCTCATAGCTTTGGCATAAGGGGATTGAGGAAGCACCTAAAAATGCAGAACTACTCCGTGATGGAATACTTAGCTACTTCAATCTTTTTAAGGGAGTGGTGCAAGGAATTCAGCCTGTTCCCGGGAAAACGGATTTCGACAGAATCTGCTGTAGCTTTTTTGAAAGATTCTAAACGTACTTAAATAGGACTTCGGGCGAGGCTAGCGAAGATCCAGCTTTGTGTACGGGTAGTGTACGGGTAAGGATGGAGCAATGTGGCGGAGGGTCCTAAGCAGGAAAAAGACGCCTCGTTAATCAAGGCATTTCCGTTCACTGCTCCAGCGCTAAGATCGGAGTGGCCCCACCTCGTCATTCCCTCCCCCTCCCTGTTTCGCTCGTGTGTCGTCGCAAAACGGGCCTCAGCGATCGAACTATCCGGACCAGTTCGCCAACGTTGATGTTAGCACGGAATTTACATTTCCTTAGACAAACTTATGCTCTGAACTGCCTCTTTTAAGGCACAATGCCAGGTGTACAGAACCGCGGCGAATGTCAACATTGAGAAAGTGCTGCCAAGGCATATGTGAATGCAGTGGCCAAATTCGTCCCACGAGAACGCAATGCTATCGCATTATCAACGCCAACTGCAGTGTTCTCATTCTGTAGAAGTCCATGTATATGAGTCCTTAGGAAAGGTTTGTAGCGAATAAAACGGCATTCGGTGGAGAGTGATCATAGATCGCGTGTGCAGAGCATCTGGGATTCGGGGGCTGTAAGTACAGACAACGCAAGCCTAACAATAAATTTAAACAACGATTTCGTTGTGGTGCTTTCACCACCTGTCGCTTTTTGCGATTTTTGCATTGTAACTCTCTGGCTCATGCTTCAGCTTTTCGATTTTCTCAGCTGACACGAGAACTCTGTATCGAAAAAGCTGCAGCAAAAAATAGTAAGATTTGCTGCTTAAACATTGTGCCGATATTACTGTAATTAGCACTAATGTAAAGACGGGAGAAGCGAACGATGCGATGGGGACAGAAAGTGAAAGGCGTCTTCTGATTTGTTCCTTCTTATGGATAATTTGAGCAGTATGTTTGCATCCTAGTTCCCCTCTATTCTCGCGTTCAAGTGAATGATGAAAGGAGGGAGGGAGGATGACGGGGTAACAACAGTGCGATGACGTGAGTAGCAGCTTGGCCGGTAAGAGGGGGCGTATTTAATGGAGCAGAGACATGGTTCCAGTTTCTAACCACAGCAGAAAAGATAGTGAGAGAGGGAGTGGAGGACTGGCTCTAACCGTTGTATTGGAAGGTTACTGGAGGGATCATTATGATCAAATTATAAAAAAGTTTTGGCTAGTCATTAAGCGCGCTTCCAATGGCTGTTTCTCTTCTCAGTCGCGAAATTTCACATTCATTGGACAAGCATATCTGAACTAATCTCAAAAAATGTTTTCTGCTGCGCACACTATTTGCTACGGTCTGTCATTTGTGGAGGCAATTTTATCAACCTATCGTCCACAAGTGCAGCGAACTTTGGAAGCCTCGAAACGTGGGCAGGCTCCTGGACATCAAAGACGCTTTCATAACATCATTTCCGAAGAAATATTTCTCAACCGAGCATGCGACATGCCGTAGCACCTTTCTTGCCATCGTTTAACTGCAAGCTGATTATTCCAGCAGTCTGCAAAAACTGCAGTTTGAAGTGGTACTCACTGCAGCATCACTTAGCGGTAAACAAGGCAAAGAAATCAAAATGCAGCTGAACATACCTGAAGTTTACCAGGACTACCCGGTTTTGCTTTTTGGCCTTTTTCTGCTGGAACCTTGCGTGCGAACCCTGTCCATCTACCTTTTATAATCGCGTAATCACCGTCTTTGTTCATCACAACGAAAGCACGTTCGTCGGGAGTTGAAAGGTGAGGTAGGAATTGCTAGAAGAAAGCATCTTGTCAGCACTACCAATAAACGCATGAACGTTGGCCTGGGATCCTTCATTAATTTCATAGGTCGCACAAATCTTCCGTTCTCCTCTCCTCTCCCTCCACTTATTTTTGGATCCCCACTGGTCAATGTAGGAACATCTTGATTTACTCTCGAACCTAAAAAAGCTTCGATGGGCTCCTTCTCGAGAAAAAAAAAAAAGTATGACTGTCATTCAAGACCTCACAGGCATCTCTGCCTCGTCCATGAGCAAAAATATTTCCTCGTAAATTTCTGAACTGCGAGAGATTGAAAGCTCTTTCGCAGTAGGTACATCAAGAAAGAAATGGATTGCACTTACAAGATTTGGATCAAGCTGATCCCTTGATGGGAGGCTATCGGCCCCAACCAAATGCGCCATACATAACAACCTCTGTTCTCTGCCAAAGACGAGTATGACTGAAAGTAGCAAAGTAGCGCTATGCACTATTTGCACCGTATATCTTGCTCCATCGCGAGAATCAACTAATCTGCAAAGATTGCATGTCATGAGTGTTCAATCGTACAACGCACATGTGTGATACGCCAATAAATGTCCAGACTCTCTGATTTAAAATCACCCTGCTTACTGATAATTCGAATACCGTATAGTGTGGTAATAGCATTGGTGGGCCAATCTGCAACGAACGACCCTTTCCATTTCTCTGCTTGATATATCTTCTTTTCGTATACTCGGAACACAAACTTGCTTCCACCCGAACACATCTGGTGCGCGTTGGAATGCCTGACAACCATCACGAATTTGAAACAGTGAATGCGCCAACCCGACAGTTGAAAATAGCCTTTCATTTGTACAGTCGTTGTCACTTGAAGCGTCGACATCTCGCACGTTCGCAGGCGGGTGGTACAAGTTGGGTGGAAGCGCGGGCGGGAGGTGTAGGAGGAGTGGAGAGGAACGTGTTGTATGTATGTGCATAAATTGTATTTCCTCATTTACAAGCTCTTCCTACCATAAACTCCTCCGAATATATGTGCGTTTTGAAACTCTGCGACAGCAAGGAAACCCCCCTTGAATGTGAGCCTCCAACTTCAAAAAAAAAAAAAAAACAAGCTCTGTGAGTTAGTAGGCTCTCTTTGAGTTCGTAATCCGACCCATTAGAGGAGCGAGCGGCAAAAATTGTCAACAAATCTTAGATGGAAAAATATCAAGAAGATAAAACTTTTCCACCCATTCCTTTCGTCATCAATCTTGCCTCTATTATACATACGTCTTGGAATTTACAGATGGTACAAATCTTCCTTCCCTTCGAATGTTCCATCCGTCATGGAAACCTCGAGGTCCAAAAAAAGGGAGTTAGGCAATACATGTATGCACGCTGGATGTGGGTCTACTGTATTACACCAAACAAAGCGGTTCGAATTTTCGAGTAGTATCAAGAGGTACGATCAGTTTACAGCAGATTTTTATTTTGCACATCCCGCACAGGTTGAAAGTGAGCGTAACAGTACTTGTGCTTAACTCATAGCAATGCCGGTAAAGATAATGTTTCAGAAAAAAATAGGAGGGTTTTATTAATAAAAGTGAAAGCACGTCTTTTGCTCTTCTCCGATGAAAAGAAAAATCTACAAATATTCACCATGAGGAGGAGGTTGTATTCTAGGAAGCCCCAGCTCAGGAACACAGCGTATATCCGCATATGTGAGTATGCTTATTTATTTATTTATTTATTTAGTCGTTTACTTATTTATTCATTTATTTATTAATATTTACACATAAACATATATGTATAGCCATATACCAAAATTCCGCATAGTACGGTGACTAAAAAAGATGTGTAGGTAACCACTACGATGTCAAACGCATGTACTTCCTAAAAAATAATTGCTAGCGAAAGCGTTCCACTCACGCTCGGTTAAATCACCATGTTTCTAACAAAACTACGACTCGAACGCATCTGTCATGCTACAACAGCAGAAACAGGTTCCATAGTTTATAAACCTGGCCGGTGGCATCATTTAACTCATATGGAATCTGTGGCGCTTATGAAGCAGTAGCATCTTGAACTATAATATTATAGTTTATGCATATTTCACAGTGATACTAAAAATACGCCAAGGAATATCACAGGAGGTAGGACGACATGTGCTTTTGCATTCTGCTTATTTGATTAGCTCAACAGAGTCACAAGTCATGAAGCGGGAAGAGAAGATGAAAGACAAGGAGTTCAAATTGTGACTGCTCAAATCGCCCACGCAAATCTACTAGTGGTTCATTTTCTTGCAACACGACCTGTCGAAAACGAAAATCCGACCGATGCAAGTTACATGAAAGTTTCTGGGCATGTTTAATTGAATGAGTTGGAAGAGGGATCACTCTATAGCGAATATTTTGCGCACCAAGTTCCATTACTTTCGCTCGGTGGTTTCTGATCCGAGAGCAACAGGCAGACAGGTACAAACGAATGCACATACACAAACGAATGCAAACATGCACGCAGGCCCAGATGGGTTCGCGAACATGTTCCTGCACGCACATATTTGCGCAGACATACACACAGGTACACATGTGCAAGGACGGTACCACCAGAAAACTTTTTTGCAAACCAATTCTGCAAAAGTACCAAGTACCAGCAACGCTCATGCGTGCGCATCCATCCGAAGACATATAGCCCAAAACAGAGCGGAAATGAAAATTCCTTCTACCTTAGCGAAAAATCGTTATCCGTTGAACAGCTGTGGCAATATGCTAAGTTTTTGAGGCGACTATCAGAGCATTATCAGAGGTACAGAAGCAATGGATGGAAGTACTAAATGATGAAGCCTACCGACTAGAAATGACGTGTGGTACGCGCTAAAAACGAATTTGCGCCATGTTATCTTGTTGCGAGGAACCGTGTTTCGCTCTTGCTATATTCGTATCAGCCATTTCATCAATGCATGGAAAGGTTTTTGATCGAATAATCTATATTCATCCTTCGCCAAGTACACACTGTACAGTGATGAATAAACGCATTGCATTGCGCCCCTATCTGGGCGAACAGGCAGAAACATGAAACTAACGTATGCGTTGCCAGATGGACGATCGTCTGTGGTTGAAGAGCAGCCCGATTCAGCGCGCCAGCTTGGCACAGAAACCAAAGACGGCTGTCGGGAACCAGCTCGTGCTGCATGAACTCGCCGGCTATCAACTGCAGTTCCCGATTCAGTGAAAGGCTGCAACCGCAACAACCCACATCAGTATCCTCGATGAATCATAGAGGCCTCATCGCAAGTGATGAGTGTAGATTGACCATGATAAGAATTTCGGGAAGACAAAGGAGGGGAGTTCAGCTTTGTTGAACTAAATTTGTCCAATAACAGAACGAGCGAAGGAACATCTGACAAAATACCGATTCCCGCCAAGAAACTAACATTTGTAATATATAAAAAACAGTTCTTCGACAAAGCAACAAAACGACTGATGGAAAAAGCCTTGTAGGATGCGCAATTACTCGAGATGTTGGCTCCGTTTAAAGGGTCATCTAGTGTAACGAAAAATTAGTGTTTTTTTTAATCGGTGAAAATCGAGTACTATGCGTGGAGGAATCATTTATTAATGGAGCAGACAGAAATTCTATGCAAGACGAAGAGATAGAAGTTTTGTTGTGGAGGGCGGCGGGAGGTTAGAATGGCCATCTCCTTGCCTATGAGAGTAGAACACTCCTTCGCACTTGTCAACTACAAGGTAGGAAGCACTTATGGACACTGCTATGTGCTGTTTTCCCAGATGTTCGTTAGCGAGAAAGGCATCCTCTCAAGTCGTCAGTAGTAGGGAAGCAATACGGTAGAGACGGACGAAAAAAAACTTAAGCCGGCTGCAAGATGCGTGAAGTATTTTGGTTTTCACATCACCTGGTTGTAACGTTGACTTTGGCGGCATATTCACCATCGCCCTCGCGACATCGCATGTTTATTTGAGCAACATTTTGGGAAGTCTTGGAGTTTGATGGCGGCAACAGCTGAAAACAATCACTGATACCTACTCCTCTATTTTAATAGATAGCCCTATAGTTCTTTTATAGCACTTATTGATTCAGGGCAACATGTTCAGGGCTATATATATATATATATATATATATATATATATATATATATATATATATATGTGGTTAGAAAAAA